>BMAO01024393.1:0-48164 GCA_019973975.1 Trichonephila clavata | reverse complement strand
GCTAGCTTTGGTCAATAAAAATATTTTAAAAAAACATTGAATCTAAGGAACTTTTCATCAGCAGATAGCGCTGTCTTCGAGCCTGTCGGAATGAGACTCTTCAGGCCTTTCATAGATTTCTACATATTAATGTAGAGAACAAAGTTTTCATCTGGAAATGAAGAATTCTAATATCAACTAGAATAAATTGAACTTAGATATGAATTGCCTACCACAATAACCCCAAATACAATATATACTATTATTCATAAGCAAAGCTCTTTGTTTACCACTATTTTATTAATCACATTAATATATCTGAATGAAACCCTCAATCACTTTTTGAAATAATCTCAGACCTTATATACGCCCTTTGAGCTATCATTCAGGGAAAGTTTTGACGGTGCACGTCACCTGAGCCGCTCGGTTCTTTCATGCACTTTTTTCCTAATTCGACCGCTCTGCTTTCCGATTCGCCGGCCAGTAGCGTGACGCACATCTCATGTACCAGTTACTTCTCACAATAGTTAACCTTGTATTTATATTACTCTTACACCTAGATTTTTATCTTTGCATTTAAATTTATTTTTTCTCACCTTGATGTAGTTTACTTATTCTAATGTAAATTTCTTAGCTTATCCTATTTTTATATAGTCTATTTCACACCTTTTAATGCAGCAAAGGTAAAGCTGAACCCATGTAACCCCCAGTTTTTAATGATTGGATTATCCGACAATCATTCAACTTATCGTTCTTATAATAATCGTCCTTAAAATAGCGCCTCCTAGGTGATGTGTGTGAAACAGTCTATAAATTTTTGCAATGCTTGATAAAATGGCTTGGGAGAGTATGTAAAGGAGTAATTTCTTTCAGAGGAAAGAATCAATTAGCGGTTAAAGAAGTTAAATAATATTCCTAGTCCCCATTTGCCTGAAATACGTTTTCTATTTTTAGGAGCGTTATCCGACTTAAATGTGAATTTCTAAGGAAAATGAGCGGTAAAATACAAATTTAAATTCTGTAGCAGTGAGCATTATTTATTATATATGCTCGGACAAAGAAATTTTCCTAAAAACAGTTTGACCAGATCATTACTAGATGGATCCATAAATTTTCAAAATCTATCTACAAAAATTGGAAAAAGTGTTGCCGGGTACTATATCAAAAAATTACATTTTCCTGCTTCTTTAAATTCCAATAAGGAAAGTCCAACTGAATAATTTTTACTCATAAGATACAAAAAAATTTTTTTTCTAAGAAAAAATCTTGGTGGCAAATTGGTGAAATTGTCAAATCGGCCACTGGCGCCAAATTTTGAAAAATCGCCAATTTGGCGCGTTTTTGCGTGTTGTGTTTTGGAGTAGCAACCCTACCACAACACGCAACGCCGGAGCGCAAAATTCAAGATGGCGCAGAGAAATCATTAAAAAATAGCATTTTTTGGTTTTGAAACTGAAATTATTGCAAAAATTATGATTTAAAATGGAAATAATTTAACTTTCCTTAAAAAAATGCTGTTTTTGCCGACATTTATGATGATGATGATGTGCCCGGCTAACATCGTCATCATCCGGCATAATTTGCTGCTCCTGCTCCGGCGTTCTGTCCTGTAGCAAAGGGGGGGGGACACTAATGACGTCCGCTAAAAACCGTTGGAATACTTCGTTCGCAACGGAGTGGAAATTTAACCATCATTAACTTTCTTCCCGTTCTTTCTCTCAATTCCATACGCTCTCCACATTTCGGATATACATACGATGATCCAATCAAACCTTCTTTCATGCACCATTCTAAAACTGCTTTCTTACCAAAACAGGTAGAGAACAAAAAACCTTTCCGAGTACTCATCATACTTTTCCATACATTCATTCACATTCACTTAATAGCATCGCTGGACATCGTGAAACCTGTAAAAATTAATGCGTTGAAAAAATAATTAAAATTACCTGAACAAACGATTCCACACCGAAAGAACGAAGGCCAAAAATCAGCTGTTGTAAGAACGTCCGGAGCAAGTGAGAAAGCGCCGGTTGGAAAAACAAAAAAGGTAGCTAAAAAAAAAAATGTACTGCGCATGTTCAATAACTAATAACGGTAATTTTTTTAAACTAATAAGAATTTACCCATGAGCGAAATGATCCGTTTAAAGTTAGTTACCTTTCCAGACAAATGTCTAGGAAAAGAAATTTATTGCGCATGTTGCGAAATTGTGGTGAAAACTGTTAAAATTAAAGAAATGCACTGCACATGCGCGAAATTCTGTCGATCCGACTTCTCCCTCAAAAGATACAAAAATCAGGAGGGTTACCAGATTTGGCACACTTATCGATTTGGCGAGAAACCCATAACGGATAAGTGCCGATTCGACAATTCAAACGGCAAATTCTTTCTTCTAATTTCAGGAAAGTAGATTTTGTAAATGTTTCAAGAAGCATTCAGTAATTTTTATCATTATCCGCTTTGCGACTTAGCGTCCATATTTTTGCCAGCACGAAACACGACAGCAGCCTAGTGTCCCATATTTGTGCCATGCACTTGGAACGTTTTTTAAGCTCAATGTTTTGGCAATAGATGGAAGCATAGGCCCATAAGTACATGTAGATCTGACCTTCCTTTCGAAATGAGAGAAATATTACTCACATACCATAGTTTTTGTTTTATAAACATAAGGGGGGAAGGGAATGTTTCCGAATGAATGTTTTATGACTGCTCTTCAAATGAACACATGGGTCTCGTTTATAGTGAAGATGAGGATTTATTTTCGCTAGGGTTTGGGCTTGCAGTGTAACTTTTAATGGATAATTAGATCTGGTGAACAAAATTATTTCTTTACTTTTACAAAGTCGAAGCAACGAAAATGTTTAACTGAACTTGGAATATCAGAATGCTGCAAAATTGATTCTAAATTAGAACTAAGAGTAGAGATAATGACAAATTATTTTTTATTCTTGTTCTGATATATGCGAATTTCTTGATAATGATATTTTCAGAGATATCTGTATGCCGATTACATCGATTTAGGCTCCGACCGTGGCAGTACGCACGGGTTTGCATCCTTCGTCCGGAAAGGGTCCATAAAGATTTGGCGACTGTTTGAGAAGTGGTGGGATAGAAAACAGCTCATGCACCTATATTCATGTAGTATAAACTACATGAATATCATCCCAAAATTACTAAGCAACTATTATAATTTGCTACTTCATTTACGCTGTTTTTGTTAATGGTTCATCCTCATTAAGTTAACAAATTATTCAAAAAATTTTCTTTAGATGTAAGCATGGAACTATCTTATATAGCTTAATTACAAAAGTTTTTCTTTAAGTCACTCGTACATTGCTGGTTTTCTCCCCTATTTCCAAAATTTAAAGGAACGTAAAAGGTCGTAGACACCAACAAAAACTCGAATTTTGTTGAATAGCAGTTTTATTTGTATTGATTGGTGTGATGAGGATTTTAAGGTGAAAAGAATGTTTTGATTTTTCGAGAGGTCTTAACAGATTCTATTTTGATTCAGGAGTCAATCATTGTTTTTGGTAATTGGTCACCTTTATATTGCAGGCGTTGCTTCTTTCTTAACGAAATGATTGAGATTTTCATGGTCATGGAAAACAACGAAAACCCATTTATGTTCAATCGCTGTTTTATCCGTTTTGATTGGTTTGAGGAGAAGTTTTAAGGCGAAAAGAATGTTTTGACATTTTGAAGAGCTCTTAAAGATTCCCTTTGTTTCGGCAATCATTAATTCTTTTTGTAATTGGTCTAAGTATGTTACAGATGGTATTTTTTGCTATTTGTAAAATAAAACGAAATGATTAAGATTTTCATGGTCGTCGAAAACAACAAAAATCCCATTCATGTTCAATTGCAGTTTTATCCTTATTGATTGGTTTGAGGGGAGTATTTAGGCGAACAGAATGTTTTGCCTACTTGAGAGGTGTTACAGATTTTATTTTATTTCGGCAGTCAATAATTTTTTTTGTAATTGGTCTCAGTTAAGAAAGTTTTCATTAAAGACAATATGTTCTCCGTTCATCAACAATGATAAGAAAGTCTATACTTCACTCTTATTTATTCCTAGACCTTTTCTGGAATTAAATTTTTGTTAGCCTGCTTTTTCTTTCCAATTATTGAGTAGCCGCAGTAGCTGAATGGTCAGGATCGCAAGGTCGTGGATGGCGTTGGAGAGTCGCGAGTTCAAAATCTGATGTCACTGAAGACTAACCGTGTAGAGGAGCTGATAGAAGTTAAACTTGTCGTGGCTTAAATGTCATCATGTAAGCGTGATGTGGAAGTTCGGAGATTCATTTGAATGTGTGGTTCAAAAATGCGAGTTTAGTCACCAATAGCTCTCGTGTTGCTTCGAAGTGCAAAGTAAATAAAAATCAGATTCCAATTATTGAATATCATAGGCATACACATTAAATATTGTTCTTGAGAGCAATAGACAATGTTACACTTGATGTCCATTCTTTGGTGTTCTTTTCATAAAAGGATATTTTTAAAAAAATACTTTTTTTTTTATTTTTAATAATTTTTTCAGAGGGAAATGATGAAATTCTAGCCTAATTCTGTCCTTCAAAAACTTTACGTTTCAAAAAACATTTAAGAAACCTAATTTCCAGCATTCGACGCTTCGTATTTAAAGGATGTAAGGAAAACAAATTTTTCTCATTCTTAAATTTCATTTTCATTAGTGATGAACAAAAATTTCAGAATGGATATTATATACTGAACAATGGCTAAATGAATAAAATATGACCTCAGAAGAAATATGTCCTTTCATATCCTACCCCTACGTTTTACAACTTTAAATTACTTTCTCAAAATAATAGGAACAGCGCGTAACACCTTTATAAATCTAAACACAATTTTAAGGAAACACTACAAATGTATGTCACACTCGATATAATAAAATTCAAAAACACTGACATCGACAGGGTATTCTAACTTTTTGGGCCCTTATGACCATTACTTTAATAATAATTATAATAAAAGAACTAATAGTGATCCTTGTGCGAGAAAATCGAGATGAGTTTTATAATGACATCCCCCAGTATTCTAAATTTTCAGATATATATAACTCTAACCTCTCTCTCTCTCTCTTATAATTAAGAATAGAATCTCGCATTAAGGCCTTATTACACGTGCACGCTTGGAGCAACTTTCCACCCAATTCCAAACAATTTCTACATAGTTGCCATAGCAATGGCTACAAACAAATTTCCCCAGTGAGCTGAAAAAAGTAGTTCCAAATAAAAGTTGCTTGAAATTCCAGCCAATGGGATTTTTCGGCGCCTTACGTCATACACAAGATAGAGGTAAAGATGGCAGCTTCGGTTTCGTCAAAAGCGTCAGATATGGCGTATAATATTTTAATTGTGTATAATATTTTAAAGACGTATAATATTTTAAACAGAATGGTGCTCCATTTCAGCTTACGCCAGTCAACACAAGCACGAGAGGAATAAAAGAAATAACATTAGATGTTCTTTTTCTGAAGCAGAAAAATTGGCGAGTAATTTTTCAATGTGGAGATAGAGCACGGCTCACGTCAGAGCAAGTCGTTTTGTTTATGGCAACCCTTCATCCTCAGCAGCGTAAAAAATTGTCCCAGACGGTTGCTCCAAATATGCATGTGTGAGAGGGCCTTTACCTAGACCAGTGATGGCGAACCTATGACCCGTGGGTCAGACACTGACCCACTCAAGCTTTTCAACTGACCCACGATGGTCAGTTAAAAAGCTTATAAAAGAATTTGATATTGCTTAAAACATATTATTAAAGAATTTGATATTGCATTTAATGAAACGTATATTGACCTTCAAAAAGCAGTTTCTATTGCATCTGATCGTGCACCTAGTATGGTATTGAAAACATTGGATTTATTCAGTATCGTAAGCAAAATATTTCACATTCACTGATTGAATTCATTGTAAAGTACACCAGCAAGCTTTATGTGCGAAGCATGGTTTAAAAATATTTTCCAGTTTAATGTCAGTAGAGCTCTTTGTTAAACAGCAATTTGCTCATTTCTTAGAGGAAACTGAATGTCAATGTTCAGGAACTTTGACAAACAACAACAGGCGATGACTTGCATTCGGGCAAGTGAAAAATCACTTTGTAATATTAGAAGAAATTAAGCTCTTTTTAATTGAAAAAGACAATAGTTTCACGGAATTATCCAATATACTTTGGTTAAATGATTTAATTTTTTTATGCGACATCTCTCAGCATTTTAATGAATCAAATAAAAACTTCAAGGGCATGGTCTAATTGTTTGCATAATGTTTGAAAACATTAAAATATTTGTAACGAAACTTTACACCTTTAATAAGGATTTGGAAATGAAAATCACGAAATATTTTCCTCAATTACAAAAACATTTTCAAAACACAATAACTTTGAAAACTCCGTTCCCAGTAGAAAAAACAATTAAAAATATTTAATGATTATTCAGGAAATAAAACAAGCTTTTGAGGTTAAATTCAATCAACTTAAAAGTTTGGAAAATACATTTCACTTTATATTATATTCATACAAAACAGAATTTGAAATAATGGAGTTAACCGAATTTATGTGGCTAGGTATCGGTAGTTTGCAAATGAAATTATTTTAATTTCGAAAACTTGATTTTTGAAGTAGAAGGAAAACTGAGAATATTGATTTCATAGTTAAAATTGAAAATATTACATTAAACGTATGGGATTCCTTACCAAATAATTTTATATCAATGAAAACACTAAATAATGTACTCTTTTAACAATGTTTGGGTCCACATATTCGTGTGAAAAATTGTTTTCTTCAATGTACTTTGTAAAATCTTCTAATAGAAATAGGCTTCAGAGGGAACTGCAAGCTAATTAACTGCAAAATGCGTTAAACTAATGAATAAAAAATATGAACTTAATTTTAGAGAACTGTCTGAAATTAAACTGCGAAAGATATTTCATTATATACTTTGGAATCAATTTTGTTTTACATATACATTTGCCTCCGAAAGTCTGCGTACAGGCGATCATCTTTCATATTCATCCAAAAATGGCTAAGTAAATGAAGATTTTCTGAATCAATACTATTTATTATTGATACATCTAACGTCATTAATTCAAATAGTATAAACAACAATCACCTGAACATTACATAAAAATAATACAAATATTTATAACTTCAGAACGACACAAATCGTGTGCGTCTAAAGTTTGCGTTCACCGGAAAAAAACCTTTACAATAATGGATTGTAACTAAAAGTTAATACTTTTTAAGCTATTCCGTTCTTTCTATAACTCTCTCATCATATATGGCAGGGATTTAACTAGCTTAGTTGCCTCATCTGTGGATATTTTGTTCCATTCTTCTACTATGACATATTTGAGTATTTCCATAGATGTTATTAAATTTTCCCCGATTATTCAAAAAAAAAAAAAAAACTGCCTTAAGATGTCTCCAGTGAGCGTTTGTGTACGTAGGGAAAAGAGAAATCATGGTGAATGCAAAATAAAAGGGTTCTGCAGTCTCTGCCTTCTGATTTTGAGTTATGAATTTTTAGTGCACCTAAGTACTGGGAAGAAACAAATATATTAAACTTTCTGCAAAAAAATTGATGCCGCTACTTTAGTAAACTGTTATGTCACGGCAGGAGTGACCAGCTTCCATAATGAATGGAAAATCTGATTTTCATTTAAAATGACGCCACAATTATACATCTTTTCGTCGCTAGAAGACGCTTCACGCCGACCGTAAACTTATTTTTCAATACCCTCTGATATTAGAAAATAGATTGTGTATTTGTTACAATAAAATGATTATTTGGGACCGAAATCATTTCAAACCAAACAGCTGAACTTTAGGAGAGTATGAGCTAAGAAAAATTTATTTGAATTATTTTTTATATTCATTTTTAATTCATCTATAAATGGGGGCATATTTAGTCTCGCCTTGGCTTGTGTGACCATAGCAGCAGCAGCAGCATCTACACATAAAATTAACATGCTTAAAAAAATTAGAAACGCAAACAAAAAATGCATGTCGGTCTTTTCTTACTTTTACTTAAACATATTTTCCCTGATTCTACAAATATTCAGAGACAAGCCTCCACATAGAGGCCAACAAATACAAATGAAAAGTCGAAAGTAGTTAATATTTAAATGCAAAATATAAAACTAAGTTTGATGGATTTGTTGAAGAAAACAGACGCCATATTTCGTAAAAAGACATCTAATTCTGTTCAACGTCTTCATGTGTGACATATATATATATATATGAAAGAAAGAAAAAAAAGAAACGTGGTGGGAAAATTTAATTTAATTTTAGAAAAGTATAAGGTTGGTGCTGTGGTCCTAATAAATCACCAAACATAATGCCGTAAATGAAAGTTTTTGTGTTAGGCTCTGAACGTTAAATTTCATAAAGATTGTATAAAATTTATAAAATTTGAAAAAGAAACATAAGTCCTTAATTCGTTAACCTTAAAATTAGGAAAATATTATGTGTAATATCTTCATGTGTATCTTTCTTTTCGAATTTATATTCTGCAAAGAACCATTTACTACATTGTTTATATTTATATATATATATATATATATATATAGTTGTTATCAAGGTTTTTGAGCATAGTTACCTTAAGTCAATAAAAATAGAAAAAAAAATGAAAGAGAGGAGCTTTCATTACTAACAGAGATGTGGCGCTGTCTTCGGAACCTGTCATGAATGTAGGAATCTGAGGCTTACCATAGATCTATTTTCACTTATGAATCCAGAGCAGGAAGATTTTGTTAATAGTTCAAGAATTGCAATTTGAACTAAAAAATAGAGTTTGGATAACAAATTGGTTATCCAAAGCACACGATGCAATATATACTTATACTAAAGACTGTAAACAAAATGTCATTATTATTCCCACTTATTTTGTTACATATAATTTATTAAATATAAAAACCTTTTCGGATGGTTTTTGTTTTGACAAGCAACTTTAATGAAATAACGTGTCCTTTACGATGCTTGGAAAATGTAGGGTTGAAAAATTTTGACTCGGAGCTGAAACGGGATTTAAAGCATGCAATTCTGAAATGGGATGCGATTTGCGGTTGATATTTCCTGTGCTCCCTATCTTTTCGTGTGCTATCATTAAAATTATTCCACGGGCCTTTTGTAACTGTTAGCGAACTCGCGGACTACATGTGACCTGGTAATGGTCTACTGCACTAAGAAAGTGTGGCCGCGGTAGCCAAGTTGTCTAGGCATCCGATCATGGGTAGCGTGACATGAGTTCAATTCCAGTACCACTAAAGATCCGCCGTACAGGGAAGCGATGCACGTTAAATCTGTGGAGAGCTCAAATGTCCTCCCACCGGGGTGTTGTGGTAGTTAGGAGAGGGGTGCCAGTTCAGGTGTCATCCGCGTCACTTGACCATGGTTCAAAATTACACGGACCGTCGCCAAAATCCCTCGTGTTGCTAATCAGTGCGACGTTAATATTCACTCACTAAGAAATTTTTGGCGACCTTATCACCTGCGAAAAGGAAAAAGTGCCGATTTAGGGAGGTTGAAGGTTCAGAAAAAAAAATTTCGAAAAAATTTTCAGAAATCAATAAAGATTGTTATGAATTGATTATTAAAGATTGTTATGATTGTTAAAGATTGTTAGAAAAATGTAAGTAAACAGATTTTTGGCGTCAGGTCCTGTTCCGAAATTTTTAATTTGTTTTATCAGTATCTCGAACTTTAAAGCAACATGAGGTCTGTTGGCGACTCACCACGTAATTTTAAATCCTGGTCAAATGATGACGTTGTCACCTCCATTTTACAGCTTAGAATTACTGGCCACAAATATCAGGATCTTCCAAAGCAACATGTGATATTTGATGATGGACTGGCTAATCGACTAGATATTATGAAACTTCCGGGTTTTAAGATAAAGTATTTTTATGTTATTTCTGATTTTCAGGCATGAAAAAAAGGAGCGGGAATTGTCAATATCTCTCACAAAAGAGGCTGATAAGACACTGAGAATGAGCAGAAAAAAAACATGCATGAACACTTTATGGAAAAAGAAGCCTCAATATACGAAATGGATACATTTTAATTGTAAAAGGATTTATTTTAATGCAAAAAAAATTGAAATTCAATTTTTAAACTTGATTTTCGCAGTTTCTAAATTTTTCACAAGATTAAAATAGAGTTCGGTTTCAGAGTATGATATTTTATATTTAAAATATAACTGTAGATCTGTATTCTGTATGTCTCATTTATTTGGATCAGATCACTTGAATTTGTTTTGCAATATGATGAATAGGGGGAAAAAGTGATTTTAAATTGTTTCAATTTTAAAAAATTCTAAAATCTCATATAAATTTTAAATTGGAGGTATACATAATACCGGCATTTTTAAGCTTTAATTTTATATAAAAATACAGGATCTACCTTATGTATTTCAAAAGTTATCTTGTGGGTGACAGAAAGAAAGCAATTTAGTTTTTATTATTTAAGTCTTCGTACTTTATACTATTTTTTTAAAAAGTACGATAATTCCATGCCAAAATAATTTTTTTTATTTTAAACTTTGTTCTTCGCTGCTTGAACTGTAAGAAATTCATATTAAAAGGAGAAAAATTTACTGGTTTATAAAGAATCGAAAAAGTACTTCAAAATGTGCGATTTCAAAACTTCGCAAGGTACTATCTCTGCTTATATATTTTGATCAATTTGCTTTGGTTTTCTCTCTAGTGTTTTTCTCATTATTCTCATTTTCCAGCCCACAAGTAATATCTATGATATGAAAGTGGCACGGTGAGTAAAAAGGTTGAGCACACCTGCTTTAGAATATAATAAAATGATCTGCCAGTGTTTGCAAGGGATTTACTTATTTTGAGAGAAATGTTTGAAGTAGGAATGGGAGCGAATCGCCCAGCTTTTAAATGGCTGTTAAGGTATTAAATTATGCTTGTCTAAATGCGGCCCAAAAGCTTTTAAAATGCGGCCCAAACATAAATTATGAAAATTTTTCAATTTACACTTTTTTTTATTAAAAATAAATATATTCAATATATGCTGCATTAACTTTCGATTTAACTGATAAGTTTGAAAGAAGTTTTCAAATTTTTCGAAAAAACGAAGAATATTACAATATATTTTCTATCCCATTTTCTCAAGAAATAAATAAATTACCTTCAAATCTTTAAATGGAATGCATTGAACTAAAAAATGACATTCAACTGAAAGAAAAATTTGGGAATGTTTCTATACTGGAGTTTTATAAAGATTACCTACACCACGATCGACGAAAAGCTGACAGTGACTGCATTAGATTGTTGGGGCACAGGGTTTTCTTGAAATCCATTTCCTCCTACGTTTCCAGATAGACCCATCGAAAAGACAAGCGAAGACTGGTTTTAGAGTCCCGACTGAGAGCAGAGAGAAAAACGTGGTGTAGGGTGTAAGATAGCGTTTTAGCATTTTTTATGTAATTAAATTTGTATAAATACCTCTAGCCTGACTGTGTATTTTTCGTGTCCAATACCCAACAATGTTTAACCTTTTGCATTTGAACTATAATTTTTAGGAAAAATATGTATAAAGAAACATAAACAAAACTTTAATGAACAGATTTCGTTTGTAATTTGTTAACGGAATACTCGACGTTTCTATGGTTTGTTTTTGTCCTTATGTTAAAAAACAAAAATTATACGGACATTGTCTCCATAGAGGACGCCTCAAGTTTGAAAATAAATTTTAAATGGTTCTTCTCCGGAGTCCTCTTGCGCAAAGGGTTCATTTTACAATGCTTATGGGTAGACCATATTTTGTTTTCATTGTCTGTGTAGGTCTAGAAATCGTCTGGTTTTTACTCTAGAACACAATAAATAATTATTCAAGGGAGAAGCAATTCATGTCTATATTTAAGCCCTTCAATTTTAAAGATAGGCACTGAAATTTATTGATTTTGATTGCAAATGCCAATCAAATTATGAACTGCAAAAATCTTCATTCATTATCAATGCTTAGTCGTAGATTTCTGCTGTGAAATCTATTTTATTATGTGAATTTTCTCTGCGTATTCAATGGGAAATATCTTCAGCCCAATGTGTGATCTGTATTTCTTTCCTAATTCTGTTGGAGATGAAGTAAAGCAGGCACAGTCAATATATGATTGCAAACAACGCACAAATTTGATTTGGTTGTGACGTGTTGCTCGCGTCATTCATCATATATCCCAATGTCATTGACATTTTGACGTAAACTGTCACTTTAATTATTTTGTGATTCATTGCCGTGGTATCCAAGTTGTCTTTTACTGTAGTGCTGATTCCAAACGAGTATAGTTTACTTTTTCATTTAGTTTTTAACTGATTTTTCTTATTTCTTGATGCACTTGGTGGAGCTCTATTAATTAATTTTCACTTGAATAAAAATTATATAGTATAATCGATCTCTTTAGAGTGATTTGTTCGTGTGGAATGAAATATTCTATTTCTCCTTGTGTACGAACTGAGCTATGTTGGTTGATTTATGTTTAAATTAAATATTTCGTTAATATTTTATACTCCCCCCCCCCCCAATTTTTCTTTATCTCAATATTTTGCAATTTTACCTGTCTTCTTTGGTACGTTAAAAGGGCCTTGCAGAAAATCGATTTTATGTCATCATACTCGCAAAGGGAAACTGTGAAAAGTAATTGCACACCAAAAAAAAAAAGAAGAACAGAGGCATCAGAAAACGAGCAAAACAAATAATTGCTCAAATGCCTGCTAAGAAACCAGCGGAGTGACATGCAGCCAGACTTACCGATGCTAGCACGATAATTTCGTTTTGCAATATGAGATCTGCTGTATTCTCAACGAAAGGAACACAGTAGTTTGCGAAAGACTCAAAGATGTTAAAGAGAAACATCATATCAGCGTTAATCAGTCACATTGTTACAATTGCTTTGCAATCCGGTGCAATCCAACTGATGATTGCAGTTTAATCCGGAATATTCTCTCATTGGCACAATGTCTAAAGTGTATCCTTTTTACAAGGCTCTGAAATTTAATGAGAAAAAAAAGGCATGTGTTGTGCGACTGGAAAAAATTAACTGGAAAAAGAACCACTAGAGTGATTTGAAACTCTTCTTGCCTGATATACTACGGATTTAAAGCAATTCTTATATAACATCAGGAAATACAATGCATGTTTCCAAATGATAGTATTTGCAGCAGAAGTTGTTACAACTCACTTCGTGCCAATTTTCAAAATGAAAGAATAAACTTATCATAAAGCTGACTCCCCCTGCTTCCATCACAGACAATCAACATAAATTCCTAATAATATACTGCATCGGTGACGGCAAGGATTAATTAAATGCAAGCTGTGGAATTTCTACTTTTATATAAAAAAAAAATCCCATTGCTTTTAAATTGCATGAGCTTCTTCGCCGCAGTAAACATTTTAATGCCTTGAGACCTCAATTGTGGAGACCTTGTAAATAAATTTAGGTTCCCAACATAAAGACAAAAACAAATCACAATAACTTCATGTATTCTGTTAACAAATAGCAAAATAAATTTGTTTTGAGATGTTTTGTTTAAGTATATTTATACATATTTTTTATAGAAAAAAAAATCATACCTCAAGTGCAACCGGTTAAGCATATAAAAAGTGTGTGCTTTCTCATTCCTTTTGTTTTAACCATTTCGAGGGCTTTAGAAAGAGAGACTAATTCTCATCTACATCATCTTACAAAATACACCTGTGGGAAGCCCAAAACCCATTATAATATATCGACCTTGCTAATATAACGATGGGGAGACTGATTCCCGCTTCAGTTATGTGCTACTGCACATAATCCAACGTTTATGACATCTGTAAATCGGAGGAGGGGAAACGTACTGAAGATGTACTTTGTCCAAATTATGTCGCTGTATATAACGATGTCATGGGAGGGATTGATAGCTTCAATCAAAGAAAAGAAAGGTACAAAATAAGATCTGTAAAATGGCGTTTTCGTATCTTTTATTGAATTATTCTGGAATTGCCATCATAAATAGTTTGATACTGTGGCAAGTGAACAAAAGTAATAGAAGTTTAGACACCAGCTAATATTCCATACAGCATTAGCTTGTCAGCTAATAGACAGATATTCCTCAAGAAAAAGGAAAGGGCATCCTGCTAGATTCCAAGAAGAGAATTGTGTAGTTCCGGATGGTGAAAGCTTAGCCAGTGTGGGAAATCATATGCCAAAGATGGTTTCCAACTATAGACGATGTAGAAAATGTAGCAGAAAGGGACAACAAAAAAGGACTCTCTACATGTGTGCAGAATGTGATGTCCCGTTGCGCATTGCAACGTGCTTGTCATCTTTTCAGGGCAAATAATTTTCTTTACGACGGCGAATGGTTCCTTAAGAAGTATTCTTCCCACCCCAAAAATTTAAATGCAAACATAAAATTCGGCAAAAATAAAATATATTTCTTTAAATGCTATTGTTCAGTTGTTAATAAGGCATAAAAAAAACTGAAAGAAATTCAAAAGAGAAATAAATGGTCTACAAAAGGGTAAACCAGACTGGACCACATCAACGCTAGATGGGGTACAGCTAGTTGATGAATACAGTCGACTCTCGATAATTTAAAGTTGTATGGGCCAATGAAAAACTTCGAACTTTTAAGAGGGTAGTAAAAAACTTCCAAAATACACGAAGAGAAATTTTTTTCAAACACATTTAAATTTGAAACTATGCGATAAAACAAGAGAGTTTTACATATGAACAAAATTTTCTTAAAATATTTTTTAAATGTACATATTATACAGTACAAATTTTAGGCAGAAGTTAAAATTCCTGTATTGAAAGAACACATTTACGTATTAAAAACAATTATTAAAAGAATTCATACTATACATAAGTAATATTTTAATGAAAAAATTTTTATACTTAAAAATCTGTTTAATCTCTTATTGGTTCCCTTGGCACTAGCCTTAACACTATTGATTCTTCAAGGCAGGGTCGAGTCTGACCCATGTCCTGTTTGGTGCCACAAGCTATAAGTCATAATTCCTTATGTCACTCCGACGCAAAATACGCAATTTTACGCATCGCTTCTTCATAATAGCAGACCATCCTTTCTGAATACATACGTTTCTTTTAGTTGTTTTTGTAGTTTCACTTCATTGAAGGACCAGCTACACTTGTTTCTTTTTTTACCTTTTATTTCACCACACAACATATATAAGCTATTTAAAAGCGCAGCAAATTTTAATTATTTTATGATTGTGAGTTTCAAAGTCTTAGAGTTCTATTATTGCTCACGTCAACGTATTACTGAGACAAAATTCTCCTCTAGTTTCTTGCGCAGAAATTTCTCATCTGCTGGCTGGTAATGTTGGTAGCTTTCATTCTTTTTTAGAAAGTAACAAATATATGACTACATAAATTAGCAGTTATTATTACACTAGAGATTAAAATAATAAATGAACAAAACTGCCGAATAAAATTTATAAATAAACACATTTTTCAAGAAAATTAAGATGTAAACAATTTTTTTAAACTTTAAATACGGTGTTCGAAGAACCTGACTAGATCTTGATCAGACAAATGCGTGCAATTTGAATCTCCATTTTTACAACACTAAAGCATTCGAACACAATGCATCCAATACTTATTATACCTCGATATGGTTATCACCTTATCTTAACATAGAATTACACTGCTACATTAGAGTTTATTTAAACACTCCATAATTCCAAAGAAAACAATTAGAGGTTCCTAACGGCTAAGTGAATAAGTGAATTTTTACGTCGCTTTATTAAGCAACTTGCCTTTTGGCGATGGACTTTGTAATTCTGAGCCATGGAGATGTGACGAGGATGACACCTGAGCAATAACCCTCTAACTTCCGCACCACACCAACGGGAGGACTTTTGAGCTTCCACAGATTTAACTTGCATCATCACTCTTTACAGCGGGTCTTCATCGGAATACGGCCGGAATTCAAGACACGCCGGCTATGAGTCCGCTGCCTTGACAACTAGGTCACCGCGGCCGTGGTTTCTACCAGATTTAAAGCAGAAAAGAAATCGCTATAAGTTAACACGTACTTAATTGCCCAAAAGACCAATCGGCTCTCTCCCATGTACCTGAAAACTGCAAGACCGGTGGAACTTTGCGTACGATTAGCCCAACTGATCAGAAACGTCCATCTCTTAAGCATGAAAATGAAAACAATCGCTCCACATCTATGCATCGCATATGGGGTGGAGGGCTGCTAGCGGCCCATATGCCCAATAACAACACTGTAGCAATTGCCCAAAAGGTTGCCAAAGAACTGAAAGCGTGTTCCTAACATCCAGCGTCAGCCGTGGTGCACTATTACCAAATATTCAGCTAGCAGAACAGCAGCGACGCCAGTCTCATTAGCATTTTCCTCAACGGTTGAAAACAAACATGGTAACTTTTGAAATTTGATTTATTCCTGTAAGACTTCCATTAGCTTCAACTCACACACACTGAAATTTAAACGTCCTTTTTTTTCTAATGAACTGACCTTTTTAGTGAGTAAAATTTTTTTTTTTCAAGTGTATCTCTTTCACCTATGAGATTGGTACATATACATATTTCCGTTAGGTATGAAAATCTTTGAAATTTATGAAGAGTGTCAGTTTAGCATCATGTTATCGGATATGTTTCATTAGTACAAAATTTGAAAAAGAAAAGGTAAATGTAAATTCCCCTTTAAATTTTATTTACCCGTGTTTTAATTTTAAATGCTATCTTTGGCGTAAATACTTTAGCACTTTACCAAGAATTGTAACTGTATGATACTAACTACCTAAAGGGCTGGTAATTAGATAAATTTAAATATAAAAAAAATTTTATTTATAAACAAATACTGACAGTTATATATAATATGCATATTTATATAAAGTTTCTATATATAATTTAACTTTGCGGCATTTACATTTTCATTAAAAGATAATTCAATTTTTTTAACAAAAAAAAATTATTACTATATAAAACAGTTTGTGTTGTATATGGGTACACAGTTTTCCTAAAGTTAGTTACATGTTTCATACATCCATAATAAATTTTCATGATTTAGAGAATTAGAATTAATTATGTGTATGTGTTTTTCTTAGTTTTACTGAAAGAATTTTTACCAGTAATCTTAAATCATTTTTGATTGACATATTTGGCCTAATTGAAAAAATATTTTTAAAAAAACGTTATCTTTAAAAATTTTTGAGACAAAATGTTAGTTTTCAAATTAATAACAAAGTTGCTGACAATAAATTTTAAGTAAATTTGCCAACACTGAATAGAGCAGCTATTGAAAGAAAATCTGCAAAAAGAACTCATGTTTAGTAAACACATGAAAACTTAAAAAAAATTATTTTCAAAAAATTGACATTCTGATTGTATCAGCTAAATAAAGCAATTGATATAATTTTTTTAAAAAATTTTAAGCGAGTATTTATATTCTACCTTCTCTTAATAAATATTCCAAAATAGAAATTTTTTTTTTCTGTTTATAAATTTGATAGATTTTTTTCATTGAGGAAATTTATTAATGTGTTTATAAAATAAGTAAAACAATCTTGATTCAAGAATTTGTTTTGGTAATGAAATTCCACTTACGTTTATTAAAAGACTAGAAAAAAATTAATTCAAAATTTTACAATAAAAAAAAGGATGTTCCGTTTTGAAAAATTGTTACATTTGAAACAAACACCATTTGCACATTTAAGAGCTGTTTTGGGCTCTTAAGAAATTTCTTCATAAAATTTTGTCTGAATTAATCAATATTGTACCATTAAATGAAAAGAAAAATTGCAGTAAAAAACACTTTTTATACCACTAACATATATAATCAGGATGCTCGGTCTCCATGAAGGCCCAACAACTTCAAGAGCCCAACACACGCAAAATGGAAGGGAGAACTCTTCGCGTTCCAGTTTCCCAAAGATGTTCAGCTTCAGTAACATGTATAAAATTAATCCCATCAGCAGCCATTTGCAAGCACATTTTAGTTTGTTTAAAATTCAATTTACATTACGATAGTAGATGGCGCTACAAATCAGCTTCCTTATATTGGGGAAATCCATATTTACAAACGTTTTCACGGATTTTAGATTGTTTCCTTGTACAAAATTTTATTTTTTCTATGTAATTATAAAAATTAAACTTTTTTATTTTCACACTAAAGTTTTATTTATCAATGAGCAAGTGGAAAATAACATCAAAGTTACTCAAACGTGCATAGCATAAAGCCCTGTTAGGTTATCTTTCAATTCACGGAAGTGATTTTAAATATTTCTTGAAATAAAATTTTTGAACACAGTACATTCTACTCTTTTTTTACACGATTTTGAAATAACACACGAATCAAACGGATCTTTTTTTACACGGACTTTTTGTTCTAGCACGATCTGCGAAAAATATGTGGGGATTCGTGCCTTTTGGATGAGGACGATTTGATCGAATTTATGAGAGTTTTTTTTTTGTGTGTGAAAATAAAGTCGATAATAACGAAGTCGAAGGTGAAGTTGACTGCTTAACACCTGATTTAATTCACGAGTGCTTGAAATTTGATACAAGCTGGGAACAACATTTTCTTACTCATGAGCTTGACATATAGCTTCTATTAAAATTTCTGCTTAATCTTATGTTTTGTGTAAGTGGATATCATGAATTTTATAAGCAACTTGAGAACCCCCGCCTCCAAGAAAACCATTGATAACAGTCCTTGTAACAAAAATAAGTAATAAAAGAAATTTATTACTTATTGCTTAATCAACAAAAAAAAATTTAGTTATTTTTATTAAATAGTTACAATTAATGTAAATATCTATGTACATATGATAAAATCACATTAAGTAGCAATTAATTTTTATTAATTATCCTTAAAGTATCGTATTGTTATCCAAAACAGTCGCTATAAAATTTCAGTGCAACTGAATGCTTTGAAGCGTGAGAAAAAAAAATATGGGTTGCGTCCTATTATAGCCCACCCCCGGATTTTGTGCTTTTTTTTTGTCGCCAAGTTCAGCGATAAGTTCACCAAGCTTGCAACCCTTCTTTTTTAATTCTTCAAAATTAAAGACCATTTTTAGTGACCGTTAGGTGTCTTCAACTAGTAATTTCCCTTAATTACGTTGGTTTCGGCAACCCTACTAACTAATCACCAGTAGTAAGGACCGTTACTATTTGATGCTTTGCTGTTATTCCGTTAGTAAGTGCGATTATCGGTTATTGTTTTCTAGACGAAAGCAAGGTTTATTTATTCAATTTTTTGTAAAAAAGGTGGTAATATTATTGGATGGAGCTTTCGGAAAAAATAGTTAAAATTATGAAGATGCCGTTCGAAAGGAGGAAAAAATCCGCATGATGTAAGCAAAGGTACGTGGTTTGGCAAAAGCCGTTAGAGTAATTTTAGAATGTGTTTGTCTTTTTAAGAAACTAAATCATTCAGTATTTTGTTCATAAAGTTTTAAAAGTTAATAATTTTTCTGCTTCGAATATCGATTTATTCTTTTTAGAATGTTCTTAATTTTCTATTTTTCAACAGTTGAAAAGAAATTTCCGTTTTTGTCGTTCGGATATCCGTCTTTTTTTTTTAGGATGCCATTAATTTTCTGCTTTTAGAAGCTAAATCTTTCATTAATTTGTTCTTATTTATTTTTTTAAACTCTTAATTTTCTACTTTTTAGCAGTTAAAAAAGAAATTTCGATTTTTGTCGTTCCGATATCCGTTTTTTTCCCCTTAATTTCTTCTTTTTTTTTTTTTTGCTTTTAGAAGCGGAATCTTTCATTTATTTGTTCTGAACATCTAAAAAATTGTTTTCCTCAATGGAACTTCGATTCCATCTTTTCGGAATGTTCTTAAATCCGTACTTTTCAAAATTTAAAAAAAGAATTTTTCGATATTGATCTTTAGATCTCAATTTTTACTTATTAGAATGCTCTTCATTTCCGATTTTTAGAAGCCGAGATTTTGCTGAATTTGCTTTATTAACGTCTGTAAAATTTCTCTTTCGATTCCTTTTTTTTTCCGGAATGTTTTCAGTTTCCTACTTTTGAAAAGTTAATTTTTCAAGGAATTGTTCGAAAAGTTAAAAAAATACCTATTATTTTCAGAAGCTCGTATATTTTCTTAAAGCTCTAATGTTTTCCATTTTTGCTCCTTCGGACAAGACGCCATGTTTTTCCCAGTTGGCCTGAACTCGACTTTAAAAAACGCGCTTGGCGCCATTTTGGCCAAGGGGTGGGCTATAATAGGAATTTACCAAAATAGGAAACAAGTCTTACAGTAGTCGCATATGATGTGTAACATCTGACTTTTTATCATGGTAAATACGCAATAGTGACTTTAATCCTGAAAGAAATGAATCGGTTATGACTGGAAATAATTTTCTATTGAATAATTATAACTTTAATGAAAATTTTATTTCATTAACACAAGGAGTAATGCAGTTTTTTTATCAAAAATATTTATTATTGTTCAATTTGGGGAAGAGATGAAAACTAAAGTATGACACAAACACTTGTAATTTCAAAGAATTTAAAGATCGTTGAAAAACGGCGTCAATAACAGTACTACTGTTAGTTGTCGAAACATTTCGATTAGTGTTTATTTCGTGCTTGAGTTCATCTTTCAGAAAAGCTATGAGCGGCTCAGCTTCTGGCAAACTGAAGTTAACGTTAAAGTCACCACTCAAAATCATGGAAAGCGAGTGATAGTATTTTTTTTTAAAAAAAAGAGCAGAACCACCTTCGGTATACGGTAAAAGTACAAAATGCAGGAATTCTTTTATTTTTTTAACTGTTTGATTCGGAGAAATGTATGCGACCACCAAAATGACAAGACTTGCTGGTATGTGCGGTAGGCGGGCGTCTTAATTGCTACTACAGTTGGACCCTCAGACGAGAGTAGCGAAGAAACATCGTCAAGCGCATGCTAGTTGTTGCTGTCGTGCCCTTTCCGCAGGGGGAAGGAATGAAAGTTGCCATTGCCTGAAGTGCATGCTTAAAAATTAGAAACTTTAGAGAAAATCAAAAATACCCGTTTATTTAATGAGTTTTTTTTTAATCGAGAAATCTTTTTTAATCACAATTAAAAATATTTTATTGACAGCGACAGGAATTAACCTCAAAGTATGCAATGATAAGCACTTAAATATTTATTCAAATAATTCCATATTACTTACTCCTATTTTTTTTAAGAATGATGAGCTTTGTCAGACGCTTACCAGGAAATATAAATATTTTGTTTAAATATATAATTTACACATACATAAATATATCCTGAGATATCTAACTTAACTAGATCTGAGACTTAGACATTTGAGCGTAATAATCACAAGTTTATTCTGGATGAAGTCTAATAAGACTTGCTGGTGTGTGCGGTAGGCGGGCGTCTTAATTGCTAGTAGAATTGGACTCTGAGGCGAGGCTAGCGAAGAGACACACCCAAGGCGCTGAATTTTTCAAATCAAACAGCGCGCACTTCCCCCGAGTTCCTGTTACGCATTTCCGTCCCTTTTCATGAAATCACTCCGACAAATATCCAGCAACCGAAAGTAAAGATGTTACACATCAAAAAACGTTTCAGGTTTGGACCGAAGTTGCTAAAAATGAAGCCAACATGGATGTATTTGTAATTCTTTAAATAAAAAATTTCAGTAAATTAGTTTTAATTAATTTTAATTAAATTATCGTATTGTTACCCGAAACAATAGTGTATAGAAAATTTCAGCTCAAATGAGTGATTCGCAATGTATACAAAAATATAAAATTATTTTTTTAAATGAATGGTGATATTGTAAATAGTTTCAAAAGAACTGTAATTTTAAGCCTCACCGAATTAGCATTTAGAATTTTTGCTAAATAATGAAAAAGAATATAAAATTCCAATGAAGAATAATTGTGTTATTTTTAATATTGAAAGCCAGAAGACTTGAAAATGTCTTAACCCGGAAGCAGGTGCGCTCTCGATACTAACGTTAATGACCCTGCGAGTGACTCAATCACCCCAATCCTTTTTTTATAATTATTCTTAGTATACACGATAAAAACCGTAATTCCAGTGAATAATTTAACTAAGAGAAAGTATATTTACCTACTTCAAGGACTTTTCAATTTTTCTTTGATAAATTTGAGAAAAAATCTAATAAAATTGAACTTAAATGATTCAAATGTGCATGACCTTAATAAAGGACACAGACCAAACACTTTTCACTAATATTGCAGGAATGTTATTTGCAAGCAAAACTGTCATATTTTTTCAAGCTATTGTAGTTTTAAAGTCCTTTGAGTATATTTTTGACAAGGCGCAGTGTCTCTTGTGGTCACATGACTTCATATTTTAGTTAATGAAGTTCTTTAGGAAGCATTTGAAAATATTCTTTTCGTTTTATGCTAATTGCTTTTCTGAAATTAACTTTCGATATCAGCCTGCATTTGTGTGTGTGTGTTTCCTCACCAAAGCATTTTATCTAAAATTGGTTGGAAATTTCCAGATGAACAAAATTCCTTTACTGGTGTCCTTAAACGTTTCATTGCCTGGATTGAGAGAGTGAATATTAACGTCGCCCTGTTCAGTTACAGGAGGGCTTTTGGCGATGGACCTCATAATTTAGAACCTTGGTCTAGTGATGCAGATACCTAAGCTGGCGCCCCTTCTCCTAATTACCACATCAACGGACGTTTGAGCTGCCCACAGATTTGACGTGCATCATCCCCCTACACGGCGAATATTCAGTTGTACTGGACTCGAACTCATGACACGCTAGTCATGATCCGATACCTTGACCACTTAGCTACAGCGAACGCTCATCCCCTGGACGGAAAGGCCTGAAGACCTGTACAGAGACTGCGGAACAAATTTTACAAGGAGTTACGAAAGTGGTCTTCTGCTGAAGTCAACATTTATTTAGTACGAAGCACTCAATGGGAAAGTTGGAGTTGTAAAGTTAAAAACTCCCTTCAATGAATTTGAAGGACAAATTCATAAACTATATATGCTGCCAGTTGAGAATTAAATATAGGACTGTAAAATATTCGGTTTTTCTCTTTACTTGTTATTTAGTTTGCTTAATATTTAGTTGATATTCTTGTATTTTTTATTTTGAGTGTAACTATTTGAAGTATTACAAATGTATGTGTTTAATATGTAGTGCTTACAATTTTTTTTGGAAAATCTTATATAATATAAAACTTATTTTCCCTTTTGAATTGTCATGTATAAATTTTAATGTTGTGTAATAAATTTTATTATTTAGTATTAATATTGCCTATTTCTATATAAATTTTCTTGAAGTTGTGATTTGCTCGAGATGTTGCGTGGACAGCAGTACAAATTTAAAGTTCCTGTAAGACTATCAGCTGGCACTATGTTAAGAATATAGATGGCGCAGCTTAGACAGTGGTGACATAAGTGTGACTTGACAGAGAGTGAGTGCAAATATGAATGGAGTTCATGAGGTATCGTGAAGTGCAAGACGTATTTAATAGTTAATAAAGTTATTTTTATTATACAATGGAGGTTTTATTATAGATAGCATCGTCAGTACAAGAAGGATATGTAAATCGTAAAAGAGTTGGGTTTTGCTAACTCTATGTTATCATTAAAAATGAAGAGTAAATTCCGGAAATGTTTGATTGGATTCTTGTGGATGTTTTCGTTTCATTGACTTTTATTAAATACCTGCATATATACATATTTATGTAAAAAAATAAAACTTACTCTAATAAACTTAATTTTGTTGAATATATGTTTTATTTTTTCAATATTCTTTAATATAAAGTTTTTTTAACCCGAAAAAACATTTCAGTCTCTTCTGTTTTGTGTTCAATGATTTTCACTGTAGTTTAAATGTAATGTATTTTTATATAGTTGTATCATTTTTTTAAATGTTATAATAAATATTTCCCAAATAGATTGTAAATATTTACAATATACTAAGGAAATAACTGCAGTGGATCTTTCTGTTTGTATATGTATATTTTCTTGACATATAGTCACTTTTCTATACACACTCTTGGGAAGTCATTGTAGACTTAGAAAACCCAACGAAGAGGGCGCTGCACATCTGAAGCTTTCCTGCACTTGTGAGGGATTTGAATATGAACCATTGAACATTGAGAGAAACCATAGGAAATTTTGTAATCATAAAACTTTTTTTTAATTTTATAAATTTGTGTGTGTGAGGTGATGCCAACAATATTGGGATAAAACTATGGACTCAGGATTCTTGAAATTCCTCTCTGATAGGTAAATAAACATGGAATATTTTGATCTTTAGAACTTTGCGATTGGAGCTTTTGTTGTCGAAACCCGGGAAAGACACTTCAGAATTTAGATACATGAAATAGAAAGCTAGAAAACGTAAATTAGCCAGTTCAATAATTTATACTATAAGGCGAGAATTAAGAAAAAACATTACAAAAAAGTGAGCCTTTTTTATAAATAGAAACATATTAAAAAATCTTTAGAATTCCTGTTGGGCTGGGGACACACTGATACAGAAAGAATTCTGATCAACTTTTAACTAAACCAACTTAGTGAAATATTGAAGAGGATATTTCATTTATTATAACAAAGATCTAAATGAATTATGTTTCGTAAAAAAAAAAGGAAAGAAAATTTGTGGAAAACAAAGTTTGTTGATATTAAAAACAAACAAAAAAATATGGAGAAATTCGCTGGATTTCAGATAGATTTCTGTGTGGCAAAAAATATATAAAAACCTTAATGATTTTATTCAGTTTGATGTTTCTTATTCGAATTTAATCGAATGGTGGTTTAATTATTTGATGTTGTACTTAAGAATACTGTTTCAAATTCCTGTAAATACATTTTTAAAATATATGGATTTATCTGGAAATGATCTGCTTAAATTGTTTTTACAGAAACTTCTTTCTTTTTAGGAGCAAATAATTAGCTAATTTATTAAAATATTGCATACTCCTAGAACTTTTACTCTAATTTTCGAAAGAAAACCTCATTAAAGTCAGATAATATTTTTCAAAATAGAAAATTTATTTCATACAAATTATAACTACTAACATTATTTAACCCCTTAACGCCTGATTAAAATCTACGCGCTTCCACCGCGACGCACCACACACAGTGCCAGTTCAAACTTTTCTCTCAAAATCAGTAAATCCCTTGGCAGATCATTTTATTATATTCTAAAGCAGGTGTGCTCAACCTTTTTCCCCACCGGGCCACCTTTAATGAATATATTTCACGCGGGCTGCAACATGAGAATAATGAGAAAAATACTAGAAAACCGAAGCAAAATTGATCAAAATATTATGGGGGGGATAGTAGCTTGCGAAGTTTTGAAATCGCATATTTTGACGTACTTTTTTCGATTCCTTATAAACCAGTAAATTCTTCTGCCTTTAATATGAATTTCTTACAGTTCAAGCAGCAAAGTACAAAGTTTAAAATAAAAGATTTTGCTATAGAATTATTGTACTTTTTTTAAATACCATAAAGTATGAGTACAAAAGTAATAAAAACTAAACATCTCTCTCTTTCTTTCTGTTACCCACAAGATAACTTTTGAAATACTTAAGGTAGATCCTCTATTTTTATATAAAACTAAGGCTTAAGAATGCCTGTATACGGTATATATATACCCCCAATTTAAAATTTATATCATACTTTTGAATTTAAAAAAAAAAATGAATTTGAATTAATTTAAATTCACTATTTTTGTCCTATTCATCAAATTACAAAATAAATTCTACTGATTCCATCCCAAAAATGGAGCCATACAGAATACAGATTTACGAGTATATTAAACATATATAATATCTTAACTGCAACCGATACTTTTTTCAATCTTGTGGGGAATTTTTGGTCAGTAATTCAATTCTAAGCTGTAAAACTGATATGTCCACCTCATCACTTGACCGGAATTTAAAACTACGTGGTGAGTCGCCAATAGACCTCATATTGCTTCAAAGTGCGAGATACTGATAAAACAAATCAAAAAATTTCAAACAGAACCTAATGCAAAAAAATCTGTTTGCTTCACTTTTCTAAAAGTCATTTTTGACACATTTTCTGTTGCTGGGAGCTTAATTACAGTCATATTTCGACGAGGTTTGCCTTTAACACGTTCTTAGCAATCTTCATAAATTTCTTTAAAGTTTTTGGAAAATTCAATTTTCTGAATGTTCCAAGGTACTATCCGTTCCGCCGGTAATAAGATCGCCGTATAATTTCTTAGTGCATTTGGCCAAGACCAGGTCACGTGTGGCCCGCGAGTTAGGTATCACTAAAAAGCCTATGGAATAAATTTACTGATAGCCACACGAAAAGATTCGGACTCTCAGGTATTTACGGTGACGACGCACAGGACAACTACACGGAGAGTAACGCTCCAACCACTTCAGCTTATCACACTTTCAAGTTCGTTTCTATTTAATTTTCTGAACGTACCAAGGTACTATCCGTTCCGCCGGTATTAAGATCGCCGTATAATTTCTTAGTGCATTTGGCCAAGACCAGGTCACGTGTGGCCCGCGAGTTAGGAATCACTGAAAAAAGCCTATGGAATAAATTTACTGATAGCCACACGAAAAGGTTCGGACTCTCAGGTATTTACGGTGACGACGCACAGGACAACTACACAGAGAGTAATGATCCAACAACTTCAGCTTAGCACACTTTCAAAGCGCGTTTCTATTTAATTTTTCACCCCCCCCCCCTATCAAAAACGAGACGATCTTCAAAGTAAATGTAGAATGTTCATTGGGGCACATGATCTTATAATAGGGCTATATCCCCTACCTTCTCAATTGGTTGCTGACTTTACTGATTAATTTGTCATGCAAGATTTGAAGTAATAAAAATTAAGTTTAACAATTAAAAATTAGGACTGCAACCTTAAGAATGAATTATGTGGCTGGAGTGTTTTGGTTGTGTAGGATGTGCGAGAAATTAAAAATATATTTCCTGTCAGCTGCAATTAGCCAACTAATATATGCATCATGTCCAAACGAATACTTTTACAACTCGGAATTCAACTATATATAAACATATATATATACATTCTTAACAACTAACGTGGTAACTCTGTCATTTTGTTTACAGACTTTAGTATTTGTATTTATTGTATGTTCTAGTTACCGTAATAACCAATTTGATATCTATATTATATTTTTGTAGTTAAAATTGCAAATCTTAAATTCCAGACAAAAACGTCCTTCTTTTGATTTATAAGTGGAGATAGATCTATGGAATGCATCAGATTCCTAAACTAGACAGGTTCCCGAAGACAGCGCCATCTCTTTCTAAGTGATGCAAAGTTCCCCTAATTAATTTTTTTTACCCCAACATTTTTTGTTGACATTATGTAATGCTCATGCTCAAAATACATTGATTCTAAAAAATATTCATAAAAATGCATATATATAATTTGCTGCCATGGAATCATTTATTATTTGTCAAAAGAAAGAATCTATTGTTAATTAGGAAAAAACATGGATCCATAGGAAGAACAGTTTTGAAACAGACATGGATATTCACTCACTGTGATGCTAAAATACAAATATGGATATTAAAATAACCACAGGAAAAACTCTTTGCATTCAGAGAAACGTGTAAAAAAAAAAGTAAAAAAATCTATTTTTTTTAATAGAAATTGGAGTTTTATTAGGAATATGTCAAAAGTTTATTTATTCATATTTTAATTTTGAGGATTCCCATAAAGTTGAGCTCAACCTGTTCCAGGTAAGGTGGACCCAAGAAAATTTATTAAACACAAATTTGGTTTCACATTGTTTGTGTGTGTTTTCAGAATTCTCTTTCATATCCAACATCTATTTTCTACCGAAAAAGAAATTTGCAATTCATGAAATAAACCATTCAATAGGTGATACCGCACTTCTACATAGTCAAGTTTTAAAAATATATAAGGGAGACAATTATTGCAGCTGTACTTAGTGCCTTCTCTTGGGCTCTTTGATGGAAATCCAAGAAAAAAATAATAAAATATTAAACATAATTTCAGAATATCAATGATGGGTTAAGTGCAGAAACCATCACTAATATTTTAATATGACACATACATAATACCATACCAACCACGACAAGAGGTGTAAGAAAGAACACGAAATGAACCATACACATGAAGAAATTAAACCTATCAATATTCTTAAGCTTTACGTTAATAAAGTAAGCACTTATTTCTATTTCATATCTATATCTTTACGTTTAAAGCCTAACATAAAATCTCTATTTACGGCAGTATATTTGCTGATTTCTTAGGACATCACCAATCTTCAATTTTTCTAAAATTGTGTTAAATTTTACCCAGGAAGTTTTTTTTTTTTCTACTACGCGAAAATATTTGTCGTACAGAAAGCAGAATTAGGAGAAATTTTACGAAATATGGCGCTCGTTTTGTTCATCAAACTTAATTTTACAGTTTGCATTTAAATTTGAATTACTTTCAACTTTTCATTTGTATGCGTTGATCCCCATGTAGAGGCTGGCCTCTGAATGTTTGTGGAAGCAGGCTCATATTATAAGGAAAATATGTTTAAGTAAAAGTAAGAAGAGACGGACAAGCCAAGTCACACAAGCCAAGGTGAAACAAAATGCGCCCGCATTTTATATGAATTAAAAATAAATTGTAAATAATCAAATAAATTTTTTTTAGCTCATACTCCCCTCAAGTTCACTCGTTTGGTCTGAAATGATTTCGGTGGCAAATTATATCATTTTCAAGCAACAAATACATCAATCACCGTAATAATATTAGCACGTATTGAAAAATGTAGGTGTTTATGGAAGGTGTGAAGCGTCTTCTAGTGACGATAAGATGCATAGCAGGTGGCTTCATTCTTAATGTAAACCAGATTTTCCATTCATTATGGAAATTGGTCGCTCCCCTGGTGAAGCAGAGACCTTACAGATTACTGAAGTGGCTGTATCAATTTTTTTTCCAGAAAGGTCAATATATGTATATATATATATATATATATATATATATATATGTTTCTTCCACAGAATTCAAATCCATTAAAAATTCACAACTCAAAATCAGAAGGCAGAGACTGCAGAACCCTTTTATTTTGCATTTGCCATGTTTTCTCTAACTACATACACTAGCGTCCTCTCGTGAGAAAAATTATATTTTCCCTGGAGACTCCCAAAGGCAGTTTTCTCTGCAACATAGCACAGCATTATAATTTCCTAGTATTGAGTTAAGCATGTTTTTTCAAATTCTCAAAAGAAATAAATAACGAAAAGAAAATGATTTGATATATATGTAATTTGAAGTAAATACTGTGGCACGATAAATGTGCCAAATATGGTAATCCTCGTGATTTTGTATCAGTGAGGGTAAAGTTGGATCGTGGCGTAAAAACGCCCTAAGTTGGCGATTTTTCAAAATTTGACGGACCAGTGGCCGATTCGACAATTACAACAAAGGTTCATCCTTATGAACTGTCTCAACTTCAGTTTAGAGGTGGATGGATCAGGTTTAACGGGTGCGCTTTTCCTAGCAATGTTTTCGCTGGTAATCTACTTTTCATTCTTAGTTATTATCTGGTCCAAGAAATGTTTGATTTTTCCCCCCGTGCAAACCAGTGGCGTTACGAAGAGTATTAGGACCAGGACCCCTCCTGCAAAGTCAGGTTTTGAGCCCAAATGCATGCTTGGGCCCCCTAGAACCTTGCCCACCCCCGATGCGTGGGTGTATGCTATGTTAATGGTGCAAAGAGACATATGCGTATGATGTAACTATCATCCTATATAATTCTTATAACTTTACTTAAGTGCTTCTTAGCACAAATATTTCTACACCAATTCGAGTATCCGAATATGGACCAAAATGATTTGTTAAGCGGAATCATGCTTTTCCGCAATATCCGATGTTGTGAAAAGAGAATTATACTAGTGATTAAAAAATTGTAAAATGGCCCTGGTAGCCTAATGGTCATGGTAACAGACTCGTGGCCGGCGTATCATATGTTCGAGCCTGATACCGCTAAAATCCCGCTTTGCAGATGTGGCCCATGTGCGTTAAATTTTTCGAAGCTCAAGTGTCGTTCAATTGGTGTGGTGTAGAAGTTAAAAGAAGAGGTGCCAGCTTAGGTGTCGTCCTCGTCACTTGACCATGATTCAAAATGACGAGGTCCGTCAACAAAAGCCCTCGAATAGCTGAGTGGCACACACTTTAATATTCACACGCTCACTCAAACTTTGGGGCGCAAGCCCTCAGAGACGGGGTAATCCTTTTTTGGAGGGCTCGTACATATCGAAAATTCAAAATAAAATATTATTAAAGAAGTATTAATTTACTTATAGGAAACAAAAATATATATATACAATCTGATGCAATAAAAACTAAAATACACATTTACACTCAATGAACGCATATAAATATATCAGTATTTGTGATGAGTGAGTGAATATCAACAATCCTACGCATCTCTTCTTCAAAACAGTGGACTATCTTTCTGAACACATGTGTCGCAAGGCCACGTGTTAAACGAAAGATATGGACGGTTGACTTCAGATGCGGTTAGAACTGTCCATATGAAGAAAGAAAGTATCAAAAGTGTCTTTTCGCCTGAGGAATAGGGATACACTAAGAAGGGGTAGCGGACAGATGGTCATTGAAGGGGCTACGTTACAGGGGAGACATGCAGAGACAATACAACACAAAACTTGTAAGCTCCAACCTGTTTACTACGGGACTGTACATGATATTGAGTGTTTGAATTGTCGAGAGTTTTATAAGATAACTTCGAATTATTGCATGTTGTAGTCTGGCCCGCAACAGGTTTTACTTCCAATTATTGAGTGTACCCAAATGTATTGTTTTAGTTCGAAATATCAAGAGTTTTTCTAGGGACTGAGCACATACTTCAAATTATCGAGAGTCGACTGCACACACACACACACACATATATGTTCTATAAAATTTTATACAGATTTAGATCTGAGAACTCTAGCTAGTTTTTTAAAAATACATACGATAATATATAAAAATGTTCATATTTTTTTTCCAGGTTTCCCATTTCAAAAATTTTCATGTATTTTCCAGGATTAGTTTTAAAAATAATTATTAAAATTCAACAAGACATATTTTCTAACTTTTTTTTTCTTAATTATCTAAAAAACAGAAATCACACTTGAAATAAAAAAAAAATTTTAAAAATGAGAAACTTCAAGAAAAAGATTTTCAAAATTTGTACGTTTTAAAAATTTTAAAATAATGAGTGGTCAACTGACTTTTTATTTCCAGAATAAATTTATAAAAATCTGAAAAGAAAAAAAAAACTTGAATTACTTTTAATATTACTGTCTCCAAAATAATGTTTGAAAAATGGGCACAGTGTAGTCTTAACACAACGCTATTCAAACTAGTAACAAATTTAAAGCAATACATCATTTTTTCTTGAGTATACCATGCCCAAGAGGCGGATTAAGATAGTTGCGGGCCCCTGGCAGTAAAAAGTTTGAGGTCCATGGACTCAAGAGTCAAAAAACAAAAATAGTAAAAATATTCGCTGACCTAAAATTCTCAAAATAAAATGTAATGCGAAAATAATAAAACTCAACGGCTAAAGAAAAATCTTTTTACTGTATTTAAAAAAAATAATTTAAAAACCTTACAATTTTTCCGTACAATTTTACTTCTTGATTTCTCTTTGGAAAATGCATCAATTATTTTAGCCGTATCTAATTTATCAAAAACATCTTATCTATATATAACATGCCCCTGATGTTAAATGTGTCTTGTCTACCGTACTACTTAAATAATTTTTAACACTCTTAAAAACTGAAAACGATCTCTACATCAGGGAAAGTATACCCACATTAGGATTTCTCTTGCAACTCGGTACCTTTCTAGTGGTCTATTGTGTATCCGTTTTCCTTCAAAAATAGTAAAAACTGATCCAATTCATATTGTCAAAATTAAAAGATTCAATAGCGTCTTTGTAATTTTCATTAGTTTTTGGGTAGCTTGCTGCCTAATTTCGTGTATAATCTCTCATAAAAAGTATGGTAAAGTGTTCTATCATAGTTTCATAAATTTCAGCTCTTCGGGATAGTTCTGCTCTTCCCTATCGCATATAACATAAAATGAATTGGCTATAGAATTTTTTTTTACCTTCTTGAAAATATCACAACCGACTTCTTTTTCTTCCACTGACAGGACCAGTGCTAATAGCGAACTAGTCCTGCTTCCTTTTCAAATGAGAGCTCTGATAACTCAGTTGCTCCTATTTTTCTTAATTCATTTCTGAAATTTTGGATATAATTTTTTGGAGATTTTAGTAGATTATATCCATTTAATAATTCCCACAACACTTATTGCAATAATTTGCTAGTAGCATTTATTCTCTAGAATATGGTATTCCCAATCATGTTCATTAAGGAAGTTTCAAATTTGTCCATCTGTTTCAAAAGGGAAGTTGTGTGTCTTCAGTATTGTGTGGTCTTTTCTTCCTTATTCGAATTGCGAATTTCAGCCGGGGACGCTTTTATTAGACTTAATCTTGCTAATAAGGCTTAAATTCAACTAGTTTGAAATAATTTGCTTTGAACTAAACGTATCGTTTATCACATAATTTCATTTTATTTCATTTGTCTTCTCTAGTAAAATATACCGATGGAAATAATTAAAAAAAGAAACGAGCCTTAAAAAGCCACTACAAAGAATAACAACTACCGAAGTATTCAAAAACGTAACCACCACGAAAGCCCCTCGTCTAGCTCCACTGGTCTCGAACAATGGGGTTTTAACAAGGATTCTTTCTGACAAACATGGAAATCTTATTTTCTTAAACACTTAAAACTCAAGATACAGGTTTCAAAGCTCTCAAAACTGGGAACATGTCGTTTTCAGACTTTGGTTCATTGGCGAAGCTAGCTCTGAGGGGCCCTGCATCAAAATTTCTTCCGGCCATTTTTAGATATGGGAGCCATATTAGTGGGATTCTAGCTATACAAGTTGGGGTCGCTGTAGCTTGGGGGCCACGTAGAATTGATACGGTGGTAGCTATGCCCCTGCTTTGGTTGATGGATTGCCACTGGAAACTCCATCGAAACTTTCAAGATATCAGCCGCAGTTGAAGACGTACTTGGTCATTTACGAAGAATAACACACACACACACATCTGCATCTAATATTAACTAGAGCATGGGCACCACGAAGCCGTCCACTAGTTCCCAGTCTCGAACAATAGCTCTGTGTGATTATTCTTCGGCATATGCATGAAAAGTCCAAGTTCCGAGAGCTTCTTTCAAGACTGAAGATACGGGACTGAGACATTTCGGACCTCAGGGGGCGGGGATATACTTCGCTGTTTAAAATTTATTTGAATAAGTGTAATAATTACGTATTGAAAAGAGCTATGATTAAAAAGCGCTACATGTCAGGAAAAACTATTCATGAACATATTCAATAAAACTAAGAACAAACTCCGTAACCAAAAACGATACTGGGAATTTTTTCCCCGCAGAATTCGTAAGACATACTATCAAAACACTTCACAAGATACTATAACACTTCACATTTCATAGGAAGAGACAATGACACGCACATAAGAATAGAATACAATAATTAGTTTTCAAATAAGCAATAATAAGAACTAAGGTTAATAACTTGAGGGGAAAATATTTAGTAAGAACCAGTTTTCAGTACGGTGCACGACCACCTCTACACGAGATATCAGAGATCTCTTAAAAGGAAAATACTAGGGTTTTCAAGGGTGAGGTTTGGGAGTTCAAGCACCCTTAATGAAGATTAACAGATTTCTAATTTTCCCAAATTAAATTACCTCTCGGGGCCATGGCTTTGAGCTTTTTTAGGTTGTTACCCCCCTTCCTTCCATAAGAAGGGTTAGTGTTCACTACTGAAAGAAAGCAAAATGTTGAGAAGGTCCAGCACATGCTCAAGCAGAAGGTCCTCAAGCTGAACATGCACATGACTCAAAGGAGTCATGTGCAAAAGAAGTTTAATTAGAGATTTTTCTTCTTATTAAAGTAAGTATAAAGAATACCATTATGAATTTTTGAATATTCTTGTATTTGTTTTCAAGAATGAAGTTCAATGTAAAATTTGTAAAAGAGGTTGACATGCAAGTTTTTAAAAGGTAAGTCTGGACTGGAAATTTGTTTTGAATTGTTTAGCTTGTCCATATAATGTAGAATTCTCTGTTTTAAATATTCATGAAGGTACTCAAATTGCTACAATAAATACCAGGTTTGTATATGCTACGTGTTCCATTGGAAGAGGTGCAGAAGCTGGGAGAATGTTTTTGCGCCATAGTGAATGTTCTGCAACCACCTACAAGGTGTTCTCTTTACGGTAAGCGAATCTCAAATGCTGCAAAATTTGCTTACGAGGACTCCTTTTAAAATGCTGCGACGGAAGCTATTTGTGAAAATGAGAAGGTAATAATAATATTGTGGACATAGCAGAAGCGCGGTTACACATCATCAAATGGTGCAGTTACTGTGACCAGCATTGATACAGGTAAGGTGATAGTTGTTAATATTCTTTAGAAATATTGCATATCTAAAAAATGGGCACGCAAAAACATGGCTTTTGTCCTGTCGGGTGAAGATTGATGGTGTGGATATAAAAAGGCTGAAGTATGGGGTAAGTCTTACTAACATAAAAATAGTCTTCCGGTCGCTCTTGTAGTAGCAATGCGTATATATTTAGGAAAACATAGGACCCATAGGCATCGGAAAAAACAAAACCCGAATGAAAATTTTCATAATGTCAATAGGTCATGCGTTCCCAAAACAACATTTGTACAATTTGAAAAATTTTCACTCGGGTTTATGATGCCGTTTGTTCCTTTGATGATAGTAATGTATCCAAATTAAAATACTTCAGAAAATTAGAAAAGATAAAAGAAGAAAGAAAGAAAGAAGAAGATAATATTATAAAAATAAAGTAAAAATTGGTTACAGTTGCAGGATTTTTTGATGAGGTAAAATTTTATAAGAAGCTGTTTCCTAAAAATTATTTCTAAAATTATGTGTGTATTTTTTATAAATCTACAGTATGCACATGAAATAGAAATTTTTATTTTATATTTCATATATATTGTGTATACTGAAGTGAAATTTTTGAGATATTCCTCAGAAATTTAGCTAAAAAGCAGATGTCGTAACACAGAAATGGAACATTTTTTATAAAATTCATTATTGCACTCTGCAAAAATTATATTTAAACAGGCTGATAAATTTTTTTAAAAAATTTCACTTCTGTAAAAGATAAATTTTTATTTAATGCACACATAAATTTTAAGCTTTAGTGTTCAATAGTTTCTTAGTAAAAGGTACATTAATATATCTCAAAATGAGTTGCATGAAGCTTGTTATATATAAAAAATAATTAAATTTCATGTTTAAAACATAAAAACAGTTTTCTTGTTTTTTGGATACTATTTATGTAATATTTAAAGAAAATTTTTAATTCTGATATTTTAAGAAATTGTGTTTACATGTGAATAAATAAATCATTAATGAAACTTTTCGAAATGTCATATAATCATGTACTACTGTCTTATAAAGATTATGTTTTTTAATTTGTGTCTTCTTTTTTCTAAAAATGAATTGTATGCATGAACTGGAAATATTTATTTTATAATTCATATATATTGTGTATACTGAAGTGAAATTTTGAGATATTCCTCAGACATTTAGCTAAAAAGCAGATGTCGAACATAGAAAAGGAAAATTTTTATAAAATTCATTATTCTACTTTGCAAAATTACATTTTTAAACAGGCTCATCATCTTTTTTTAAAAAAATTTCACTTCTGTATAAAAAAATTTATTTAATGCACACAAGCTTTAGTGTTCAATAGTTTCTTAGTAAAAGGTACATAAATATATTTCAAAATGCAATGCCTTTTTCGTTGCACGAAACATTTTACACACCGAAAAATACACAAATTTTATGGGACGGAGGGTTCCTCGAGAACGCAGTGCCCAATGACCCTCAGCGCATCTAGTTTTAATTGAAGTTTATGTGAGAGTACACCCAAAAATTCAAGCGAATTTAAAATCTCCATGGTACTTTGCTCTTTATACATGATTGTATTCATTGATAAATATTCCTTTGTTTCCCCCGCACGTCCTTCAAATTATCAGTGTTGATTTTATTGACAATGTCATTGTTAGGCACCAATATTGATTTCGTGCACAACCGCTGATCACAATTTAAATTTTGTTGCAAGACCGGTTAAATTTGAGCAATAAGATCTACATTATTTTCTACTAAATTACAAAAGTGCTTTCCTTTAATGTTCTCTGACATCTAAAGTAGAGGCGGTCGTGCACCGTACGGAAAATTGGTTCTTACTAACCATTATTTCATTCAACTTAGTGACATTAGTTGTTTATATTGCTTATTTGAAAACTAATTGTAGTTTTCTTCCGTTATTTTGCGTGCCACTGTGTTTTTCTTCTGAAATCTAAAGTGTGTTACCATCTTTATAGTATCTCTTATGAAGTATGCGATAATAAATGCACAGCATCGTTTTGGGTTATGGAGTTTGGTCTTAGTTTTAGTGAATACAGTCGATTTTCGATAATTCGAAGTTGAAGGGACCAATGAAAAAGTACGAGTTATTAAGAGAGTAGAGAAAAAAACTCCTTAAAACAGAAATTTTTTTCAAACACATTTTAATTTGAAACTATGTAATAAAACCACAAATGTGTACATTTGTATAAAATTACTTTAAAGTATTTTAAAAAGTATGCATTATATGCAGAAGTTAATACATACTTATGTATTAAAAGGAAGTATTAAAATTATATACTGTACATGATTAATCTTTCTTAATAAAAAAACTTATGTTTTATTTGTTTTATGACATTCAATCTAACTTTGTCAATAGATTTTTCTAGAATAAATGAAGCTTGAAAAACGTCTGCATAAATATGATTTCGAAAGAAAGATTTGCTTAGTTTGCCGAATGACACCTTACTTTCTGTCAGATTTATCAGAGTCAACACCTCCAATTCGACTTCCATTTTCTGTGTTATTGTGGTCCAAACGCACAATTTTAGGTTTTTCAAGGAGACAAAAAGAGACAGGGAAAAAAGACACACAGAGACAAAAATTAGCTCCAACCCGTTTGCTTTTCTGGGTTGTATACATGATAGTGAGAGTTCAAATTAGGTTTTCAAAATATCAGATTATCACGCATGTTACCCAGTCCAGTCGTACAGATTTTGCTGAAATATTGCCGTGTACCCAAACACATTATGTAGTTCAGAAATATCAAAGTTTTCTAGGGACCGATCATATACTTAATTAGACAAGATTCATGTATTGAAGGTTTGAATTAGAGACAATCATTATATGTTGAATAATTGTTTTCCTGGTGTGGCTTTTGAGTGTAGCTCATTTCATGCATGCCAATACGTATTTAGTACACTGATTTAAAAATAAGCTTTTAAACAGCGATGTATATCTCCGCCCCCTGAGGTCCAAGAGCTATCAGTCCCGTATCTTAGAGAGCACGAGAAATAGACTTTTCTTGCTTATGGCGAAGTATAGTTGAACCGAGAGCTTTGCTCGATCTCTGGGCGTTAGTGGACGGGTTTTCGTGGTGGTCAAGCTTCCAGTTGGTACGGTAAATGTTATTATTTTAAACGACCAAGTACATCTTCAACTGCGGCTGATATTTTAAAGTTTCGATGGAGTTGCCAGTGGCAATCCATCAACCAAAGCAACCGCCGTATATATCATACGGGGCCTCAACATGTACCTAAGAAACGGACTGAAGAAATTTTGATGCAGGTTGCATCAGAGCTAGCTACGCCAATGTAAAAGTCTCAAAACGACAAAGACTTGTTCCCGGGCACAAGAGTTTTGAGAGCTCTGAAGCCCGTATCATGAGTTATATGAAACTAAGATTTCCATGCTTGTGAGAAAGAATCCTAGAAAAAACCTCCATTGTTCATGACCTGTGGTGCTAGTCGATGTGCTTTCGTGGTGGTTATGCTTTTGAATGATACGGCAGTTGTTACACTTTGTAGTTGCTAAAAGATGTCTTCAATTGCTGCTGTAAATGCTATTATTTAGCTTTTCGATGATTTAGCTGCTCTATTAGAATTTTGGATCTAGCAAGGGATCTCGGATTTGCTTCGAATTAATTTACTGTTGTTTATAAAAAAAAATTAGAAGATGAAAATAAATTTACTAATAGGTAAAAAAAATTATTATTTTCTTAGATTGGATTGTCCAGGAATCTAAAAATAAAAGGGAGAGTGGCTGGTAAGTTATCATGGGAAATTCTTCTTGCTCTAATTAGTGATGTGGGCTATTGGATAATTTTCTTCATTTAACTTGTGGAGGATATTGGTATTTTTGTTGAATACTTTGGAAGAAATTAATTGGTAAATTATTCAGAGGGTTTTAATATGAGTCTCGTTAATCTATCTTCTAATATTTCAGAGACAGTAAGTGTATTTTAATCTAATATTCGTCCCGTTATGTTGTGTAAAAGTGAATGGCGGAAGGAAACGAGGGTTTACGTATTTTTCAAACTGGAATTGGTAAAATCAAACAAAAATTCTCTTATATGCAAAACTTTAAAGTGCACTGTACTGCAAACTTGAATTAATATCAGGTTTTACGAACGTAAATTGGGAATACATAATAATTTGGGTTGAATTACGGATGTAAGAACCTTACATTGAAAAAGTTTAAACACCATAAACATGAACGCGAATAAATTATATGTTTCAAATACACGATTAAAATTTTAATGCCAAAGCCATGAAGTAGGATCGAACTCATGACACACCAGCCACAAGCCCGAAACCTTGAACACGATGAGTAAAGGCCATATCACACACGCATACTTGAAGCAGCCGGTTAGGACAATTTTTTACGCAGCTGAGGGTGAAGGGTTACCGTAAACAAAACGACTGCTCTGACGTGAGGCACGTTCTATCTACACATTGAAAAATTACTCGCCAATTTTTTTTTTTTTTGCTTCAGAAAACGAACATCCAATATTATTTCTTTTATTTCGCTTGCGCTTTCGTTGATAGGCTTAAACAGAAATTCAGCACATTCTGTTTAAAATATTACATGGCTTTAAAATATTATACACCATCAAAATATTATGCGCCAATATGACGCGTTTGACGAAACCGAAGCTCTCTCTGCCCTCTTTACCGCTATCTTGTTTATGACGAAGGGAGCCAAAGAGCCCCATTGACTGGAATTCAAGCAACTTTTGTTTTCAACAACTTTTTACTCACGGGGAATTCTTCACAGCTCATAAATAATCAATTTCGAAAGCTTTTTTTTATAATAACGATCCATTTTTATAAAACAATAATAAAATAGAATATTTTAAAGAAAACAAGTGAAGATTCAAACAAAAGTTTTTTTTTGTATGTGACAGCACTGCAGAAATCAAAAAGCATTAGAAGATATTTCCATTAAAAAAAAATCTGAGGTGGCGCGCTTATCGGGTAGGACAGAACCAGGTACCTTTGGATCCGAAACAGAGCAACGTAACCATGACAAGAAAATGATCACGTAGGTGCGGAGGTTGTTACTGCCTTATATAGATGGTACTGCTACAAATCCTTTAAAAATGCTTTTGCGTAAAATAACTCAAGTGTTGAACATATCCTTCCCGGCACAATAAAAATCACCCACTCATGCAGGTAATTAAGACCCTGCAATCATTCATATAATAAAGGCCATTATAAACTTTAACCTCAGGCTAAATTAGGATTTCTTCAAATTTTTAAGTGGGCGAACACTTTATGCCTTTCAACATGAATGGATGTTAAAAAGAATGTTTATGAAGTCTACTTACATAGTATATTTTCATCTTTCTTCAAGTAACCTTCTATTTTCATGTGTTTTCATTTAACGATGAGCCCTGCAAGAACGGTGCATTCATCATTTAGCTATGCATTGTAAGTAACATATTAACAGGAATTGATATTAAACAGTAAATGTTTAAATAGTTATCTTAAGAGTATTAGCAAGCTTTTGTGTATTGAATGGTCTTGCTTCTTTTTGATGTCGCCACATCTGTTGTCTGTTTACCACGTTTAATTACAAGTTATTTGGTCTCCGACAATTCACACGCTAGTAACTGATGGTGTCAGGTGATTCCGTTCTGCATGCCCACCTTTCTGAGATAGACATGCTGCGCGTAAATCTGCGCAGATGTCCAGGGAGGAAACGCGCCAAAATATGCGCAGATGACCAGAGAGAAAACTAGTTTTTGAGGGCTAGACCCGTGATTACCAAGTGGCTATATAGACCCCCAGGGATCTATGACGATCTGCAAGGAGTCCACGACAGCAAGAAAATAATTTGGGGTCCATGAGGAGTAAATGGGGTCTACGACAGTTGTTCTCATTAAACAGATCGTGATATTAATTTTAAAAGAATATTTAACCAAATGGAAACCAGATTTTACCTATTTAACACATTCATTCACTAAATTTAATGAGGCTAATTTGCAGTTATATGACAGAATAAATTTTGTTGAAACTAAAATCACCATTTCAACATTTCTTGCCAGAATTAAGCTAAAGAAGTATAATATTGGACATAAAGAATTTTTCTTGTTTCTCAATTGGTCACAGACAATCTACCAGGAAAATAACGTTTTACCTACGTTCCACATTTAAATTCTCTTTATTCAGATTTTGAAACTAGGTTTGAGAATGCATTTACTTGGCAATTACTATAGAAAGCAATGAATTCCTATGGGCACATGAAAAAAAATGTTATATTACAAGAGGTAATAACTGATCGGAATAAGAAGCAACGGTGGGGGGGGGGATATTTAAGTAAAGTTTAGAAACTGAGGTCAGGAATTTTGGCTTTCAAGAGCCTGCCATTTATTCCGAATAATAGAGTATTGGAGAACGTTTTTATTTGCTTTTCTAGAGAAACAGTTTCAGCGCGGTTGTCGGTTAAACATTTCTAACGGAGGATATTTAGGGTTACACCTGACAAATTGATGACAAATGTTGAAAATTTGTTATTGAAGCACCAGATTCATCCTATCATTATAAACATTTGTTTTTTAATGAGTTATTTTATACATCAGTTACATTTTAAATTAATTGACATGTGTTTCTTAAGTTTCACTGTTTCCCAACAGTTAAATATTTAAAAGTTCGTAGCTTTGTACCAGCTGTTATAAAACATTTAAGTTAATAAATTGACAAAATTTAATATTACGTAAGCAGGGGTCTACCTCAAAACATGGCAAGGGGTATATGAGACAAAAAAAAGTTGGGAACCTCAGGGCTAGACGCCTGTTCTAAACATCCCCCCCCCAACCAGTTCCTGATATCCGATGCTATTTTTAGTCGAGGCTAAACCGCGCCTTTTTCATAGGTACATCCGAACTGAAGAAGCCTCCCAGCTCTCTAATGAAATAGTTATATAAATTGATTGAATGAGATATGAGAATTAGAACATAATAAATATAATTAAATAAAATAATAAACACATTGAAATTTTCATCATGCATTGAAGTTACAATTTCGCTTAAATTCTGAACTACTTTTAAATACCATGTGTATTTGAGTGCATTGCTAGAAACGAAATGCTGTCTTTAGAAGGATAAAATTCCCTTTTTTCTATATCAAAAAAAATTATGCACATCATCAATGATCCGCTTTTAAACAGAACAGACATTAACAAATATATGTCAATAAGCAAGTACATACATATAATTAACCTTTCTAATAAAAAATACTGGTAAACATAGACGTTTCGCTTATGGATATTTATTTGTATTGTATTTAGGGTTAGTGTAATAACCAATGTATCTAAATTCAATTTATTCTAATTAAAATTATGATTCCTTATTTCCAAGCAAAACCTTCGTTTTCTATGTTAATAAGTAGAGATCTATGAAAGGCCTCAGGGGCCTCCATTCCCGAAGGGCCCGAAGACATCGCTATCTGTGAATGAAAAGTTCCTCTGATTTAATTTTTTTTTTTTGAATATTTTTAATGTTCACACTTAAAAAACCTTAATTCTTTTATACTATAGATGTTGAAAAGTGTAGGTGTTTACTGTCTTAGTGAAGCGTCTTCTAGCGGTGATAAGATGCATAACAGGTTTCCTCATTTTTACTGGTAATCTTATTTTTTACAGCCGTTATCAAAGCTTTGTGCTCCGGGTCAGAATCAGTCACTAGTTGGCATGATTTGAAAACTTAGTGCGCTGTGTTGTCCTTTGAATAGCAATCCTTTCAGAGGCAATAATGCAGCAGTGCGAATCTGAAGATTACAGAAATATGATATAATCATAAAAAAAGCATGAAATAACCTGTAAAGTTGAAAATCGTTGCAAAATTATAGTACTTCTTAAAACAGAATCGCCTGGCAAAAATTGATTAAGAATCAATTCTAGTTTATTATTTATAGTTAATAATAATTGATTAGTGCTGAAAAATTAAATGCACTATTTTTAGAACATCATTTGCAGCCTTTTAACTGTTCCTTTATTTCAGTTTCGTGCTTTCTCCATAGTTCGATGATCCAATTAAATCTTCTTTATGCATCATAGCTTTCTTTCCTATCGCAGGCAGTCATAAGGGATGTCATTTTCAAAAGTAATTGTACATTTTCCAGCCGTTATCAAAGCTGCGCGCTCCCTGTAAAACCGTAACAATTGGTGTAACCAGTCCGGAGTGGGCCCTGTATCACAATTTCTTGGATCCCCTATTTTGGTGTCCTTTTATGATGATGCTGTTATCTTGTTTAGATATGTTAGAGCCCCTGTAGCTTGGGGGCCCATATCACTAATACGTTGGTAGTTAGTTACACAGTGTAGCTATACCGATAAGGGGTGTCCAACAATCTAATAAAGTAGCTGCCTCACTTTTTTCGCAGAAAGTTTTAATATACTTATATTTCGCGGTTCTAAAGTCATCATTAAAAATTCACCTCAAAATTAGATGGCAAAGAATGCAGAACCCTTTTATTTAACATTCGCCTTACTTTTTCTCTATACACATACTAGCGTCCTCTCGTGATAAAAATTATATTTTTCTTGGGAGGCCTCCAGACAATATCACTGCAACATTGAACAACATTATAATTTCTGCGTATTACTTTAATTATTTATTTTCAGTTCTCTCACTAGAAATGAATAGCAATATGAAACTGAGTTGATACATATAATTTGGATTAAATATCGGATGTTTTTAGCAAAGGAAGTGTAGAGCTCTTTATACGTTAGTGTTTACAACATTTTCACATGTATTAGCATCATCATCATTCTTTAGAAGGTCTTTAATTCATACTAAATAAATAATTTTAATGTACATAATGAAGAGAATACTGCATGTGCATTTCATAAAAATCTTATGTTTCGTATTATTCACTTACATATATGAGGACCTAACATTTAAATGATCGAAACATTTTTAAAATTTTGTAAATTATTTACTTGCCAAATTGAACTATAGTTAGTTTAAGTCCAATGTTTAATTTTTCGTTTTGAAAGAACCCTCATTACTTGATTTGTGACTATTTCAAATTAAACGTGTTGCTTTCTTTGTTGTAGTAAACACTGATCTCTTTTAATGGTTAGAGGCGGAAATTACATTCTAAAAAACACTTAGACATAAACATATAATTCCAAAAGTTTTTCACTGGGAAAATTTTTTTTATATGATGCAGGTACTGATCCAGCATTGTTCCTTCAAAAGTGAGTTTTCTTAAAGAAATGATTTCCATGCTGGTGTAATGAACAAGAATTGTTTGTTCACCTCTCACTAAAAGACACCTACAAACGGCACTGTACGTCGTCAATTACGTCAAGGAGAAAAATCATCCTTTCTTGTCTTGGCACAAAAACGGAATGACGTGTTGAACAATTAAATTCAATATATCGAACAGTGTTCATTCAAATAGTTTAACCCAAAAAAGAACATATTCGCTAGAACATAAGTGAAAAATTATCTCAGTGACGAAGAAAATTACACTCTTTAAAAAAAGGTTAAAAATTTGTACCGAAATTATATATGTTCCTTTTATCTAGAATGCGAATGTAACTCTTCCAATAGACTTAATATAAAGCTAAAGAACAAGTTTTTAAGAAAAATTTGTGCTAAATCCAGAGTGTCAATTATTTTAAATTTATCTCATGCTTAAATATAATCTAACCCATTTAAAGAATTGCGGAAAACGGGAAATGCGTTTATTTTCGAAACAAATCTAAGCAACAAAACTTTAGATTACTACTAATAATAAATTTTGAAACATTGATATCTTTTTGGAACATTTCAACTTTACAAGGTTTTTCATCTTTACAGGTTATTTCATGCTTGTTTATGATTATATCATATTTCTGTAATCTTGAGATTCGCACTCCTGTATTACTGCCTCTGAAGGGATTGCTATTCAAATGACAACTAAGCGCACTAAGTTTTCAAATCATGCCAACTAGTGACTGATTCTGACCCGGAGCGCAAATGTTTGATGACAGCTGTAAAAAATAGGATTACCAGTAAAAATGACAACTGTTATGCATCTTTTTGCCGCTAGACTACGCTTCACGAAGACCGTAAACACCTAAACTATTCAACATGCTCTAATATTAAAGGAATAAGGTTTATTGAGCCTGAGTACACTAGCTTTTGTCTATAAAAATATTAAAGAAAACATTGAATCTAAGGAACTTTTCATCAGCAGATAGCGCTGTCTTCGAGCCTGTCGGGAATGAAGACTCTTCAGGCCTTTCATAGATTTCTACATATTAATGTAGAGAACAAAGTTTTCATCTGGAAATGAAGAATTCTAATATCAACTAGAATAAATTGAACTTAGATATGAATTGACTACGACAATAACCCCAAAATACAATATATACTATTATTCATAAGCAAAGCGTCTTTCTTTACCACTATTTTTAATAATTCACATTTAATATATCTGAATGAATCGTATTTATTTCCCAAGAAAACCTTCATACCCTAAATAAAAGCTATTTGCGGGCTATCATTCGTGGGGAAAGTTTTGGTCGGTGCACGTCACCTAAGCCGCTCGGTTCTATCATGCACTTTTTTCCTAATCGACGGCTCTGCTTTCCGATTCGCCTGGCCAGTAGGCGGCGTGACGCACATCTCATGTACCCAGTTACTTCTCACAATGGTTACACCTTGTGTTTATTTTACGCTTACACCTTACTAGATTTTTATCTTTACATTCACATTTATTTTTCTCACTTAATGTAATTTACTTATTCTAATGTAAATTTTTTAGCTTATCCTATTTTTATATAATCTATTTCACACCTTTTAATGCAGCAAAGGGCTGAGTAAAGCTGAATCCCATGTAACCCCCAGTTTTTAATGATTGGATTAATCCGACAAGCATTCAACTTATAGTTCTTATAATAATCGTCCTTAAAATAGCGCATCTTAGGTGATGTGTGTGAAACAGTCTATAAATTTTTGCAATGCTTGATAAAATGGCTTGGGAGAGTATGTAAAGGAGTAATTTCTTTCAGAGGAAAGAATCAATTAGCGGTTAAAGAAGTTAAATAATATTCCTAGTCCCCATTTGCCTGGAAATACGTTTTCTATTTTTAGGAGCGTTATCCGACATAAATGTGAATTTTCTAAGGAAAATGAGCCGGTAAAATACAAATTTAAATTCTGTAGCAGTGAGCATTATTTATATATATGCTCGGACAAAGAAATTTTCCTAAAAACAGTTTGACCAGATCATTACTAGATGGATCCATAAATTTCAAAATCACTACAAAAATTGGAAAAAGTGTTGTCGGGTATATATCAAAATTACATCTTTCCTGCTTCTTTAAATTCAATAAGGAAAGTCCAACTGAATAATTTTTACTCAGAAGATACAAAAAAAGTTTTTTTTCTAAGAAAAAATCTTGGGTGGCAAATTGGTGAAATTGTCGAATGGCCACTGGTCCGCCAAATTTTGAAAAATCGCCAATTTGGCGCGTTTTTGCGTGTTGTGTTTTGGAGTAGCAACCCTACACAACACGCAACGCCGGAGCGCGAAAATTCAAGATGGCGCAGAGAAATCATTAAAAAATAGCATTTTTTGGTTTTGAAACTGAAATTATTGCAAAAATTATGCGATTTAAAAATGGAAATAATTTATCTTTCCTTAAAAAAATGCTGTTTTTGCCGACATTTATGATGATGATGATGTGCCCGGCTTAACATCGTCATCATCCGGCATAATTTGCTGCTCCTGCTCCGGCTTCTGTCCGTAGCAAAGGGGGGGGGACACTAATGACGTCCGCTAAAAACCGTTGGAATACTTCGTTCGCAACGGAGTGGAAATTTAACCATCATTAACTTTCTTTCCCGTTCTTTCTCTCAATTCCATACGCTCTCCACATTTCGGATATACATACGATGATCCAATCAAACCTTCTTTCATGCACCATTCTAAAACTACTTTCTTACCAAAAACAGGTAAGAGAGCAAAAAACCTTTCCGAGTACTCATCATACTTTTCCATACATTCATTCACATTCACTCTAATAATCGCTGGACATTGTGATAACCTGTAAAAATTAATGGGAGAAAATAATTAAAATTACCTGAACAAACGATTCCACACCGAAAGAACGAAGGCCAAAAATCAGCTGTTGTAACGAAACGTCCGGAGCTAGTGAGAAAGCGCCGGTTGGAAAAATAAAAAAGGTAGCTAAAAAAAATGTACTGCGCATGGTCAATAACTAATAACGGTAATTTTTTTAAACTAATAAGAATTTACCCATGCGCGAAATGATCCGTTTAAAGTTAGTTACTTTCCCAGAAAATGTTCTAGAAAAGAAATTTATTGCGCATGTGCGAAATTGTGGTGAAAACTGTTAAAATTAAAAAAATGCACTGCACATGCGCGAAATTCTGTCGATCCGACTTCTCCTCAAAAGATACAAAAATCACACACTTATCGATTTGGCGAGAAAACCCTTAACGGGATAAGTGGCCGATTCGACAATTCAAACGGCAAATTCTTTCTTCTAATTTCAGGAAAGTAGATTTTGTAAATGTTTCAAGAAGTATTCAGTAATTTTTATCATTATCCCCTTTGCGACTAGCGTCCCATATTTTTGCCAGCACGAAACACCGACAGCAGCCTAGTGTCCCATATTTGTGCCATGCACTTGGAACGTTTTTTAAGCTCAATGTTTTGGCAATAGATGGAAGCATATGCCATAAGTACATGTAGATCTGACCTTCCTTTCGAAATGAGAGAAATATTACTCACATACCATAGTTTTTGTTTTATAAACATAAGGGGGAAGGGAATGTTTCCGAATTGAATGTTTTATGACTGCTCTTCAAATGAACACATGGGTCTCGTTTATAGTGAAGATGAGGATTTATTTTCGCTAGGGTTTGGGCTTGCAGTGTAACTTTTAATGGATAATTAGATCTGGGTGAACAAAATTATTTCTTTACTTTTACAAAGTCGAATCAATGCAAGAAAATGTTTAACTGAACTTGGAATATCAGAATGCTGCAAAATTGATTCTAATTAGAACTAAGAGTAGAGATAATGACGAATTATTTTTCATTCTTGTTCTGATAAATGCGAATTTTTTGATAATGATATTTCAGATATCTGTATGCCGATTACATCGATTTAGGCTTAACTACACAAAACCCTCCGCCGTGGCAGTACGCACGGTTTGCATCCTTCGTCTGGAAAGGGTCCATAAAGATTTGGCGAATGTTTGAGAAGTGGTGGGATAGAAAATAGCTCATGCACCTATATTCATGTAGTATAAACTACATGAATATCATCCCAAAATTACTAAGCAACTTTTATAATTTGCCTACTTCATTTAAGCTGTTTTTGTTAATGGTTCATCCTCATTAAGTTAACAAAATATTCAAAAATTTTCCTAAATGTAAGGATGGAACTATCTTATATAGCTTAGTTACAAATGTTTTTCTTTTAGTCACTCGTACCCATTGCTGGTTTTCTCCCCTATTTCCAAAATTTAACGTTCTCAAAAGGTTCTCATAAGGTCGTAGACAACAACAAAAACTCGAATTTTGTTCAATAGCAGTTTTATCTGTATTGATTGGTGTGATGAGGAATTTTAAGTTGAAAAGAATGTTTTGATTTTTGAGAGTCTTTACACATTCTATTTTGATTCAGGAGTCAATCATTGTTTTTGGTAATTGGTCACCTTTGTATTGCA
>BMAO01024392.1:0-28140 GCA_019973975.1 Trichonephila clavata | reverse complement strand
AAGATATAAATTAATATACAAATACACCCGTCCTCGATTTACACGGTGCTCGACTTACACGTTTTCAACTTACACGGTTTTTTAAAAAAAAAATTTTTTTTTTTAAACTGCCAAATTCCACATAATTTTAATTCATTGATTTGGCAACATTGCATGTGCAAGTATATGCGTATAAGATTACCCTTGAGGGCGTCGTAATTCACAATAGTATGCACATATATTTTTATCTATTTTGTTTTGATATATTTTTATCAATTTTGTTTATGTATGTTATCAAAAAAGGGAATTTCCATTTTTGTGTAAGCGATACATATTTTGTTTTGTGAATCAGTTGAAGGCGAGTTATTAAAGATATCTATCATTGTTGTATTTGTAACCGTATAACATATTTATTTGTAATAATTGCGTAATTACTTCATCAACTGTAAGTATGTAAATTAAAATTATGTGTCGTATGTTCAGGATTGCCATGGCACCCACAAAAAATAATAAAAAGGAGACAAAGAGAAAAGTTATTTCTTTAGAGACAAAAATTAATATTTTGGATCGTCTACGTAATAAAGAAAGAGTGATCGATATTGCTAAAATTTATTCCATGAACGAAGCAACCATAAGAACAATAAGAAAAAATGAAGACTCTATTAGAAAAAGTGTAGCATCTGGATTGCGGACAAGTATGAATACAACTTCATGTGTACGAAATATTGCAATGGAACGTATGGAAAAGGCATTAATGATATGGCTAGAAGACATGAATCAAAACGGATTCCAATCGATACCAATATCATAACAAATAAGGCTGTAAAGATATACGAAAAAATTGACAATCAATTACCGTCCACTTCTGCGAATAAAGTGCCTTTTATTGCAAGTCATGGATGGTTCGAAAAATTTAAAAAAAGGCATTCTTTACGTAATCTGAAATTAAAAGGTGAGCAAGCAACTGCTGATACAGATGCGGCACGACAATATCCACAAAAATTTGCTATCGTTGAAAGTGATAGCGATAGCAGTCTAGATGAAAACACTTTGAATGTATATAACTATGTCAATTTGTTTGTTTTTTATTTTATTTTATAGCGAATAAATGATTGAAAACACTTTGAATTTATAATAATTATATCAATTTGTTTGTTTTTATTTTATTTTATATTTAAAAATGCTTTAAACCCATGGTTTAGCTTTTTTCGACTTACACGGTTTTTCATACACAAATATTAATTTTCGATTTACACGGTTTTCTTCAGGAACCAATTAACCGTTAAGTCGAGGGACAGGTGTACTGTAGTACCTCCTGTAAGATACATTTTGAATAAGGCACAATTAATGCTGGTACCGGTTGCTTTGAATATGAACCTTATGTATTTACCTCTCATTTAAGGAAATTATATTTAAGTTAGGGTTTTGCAGCCCCGAGATCCCAGTGTTTTTTCAAATCCCAGGATTAAAATAACTATTTCTAGGATTTAATTTTTGCTTAAATTATGTTTTGAAATTTTTTTTCTCATTAAAATTTATATTGAGAGTTTCCACTTCCAAAACGAGACATTGTACAACATTCATTGCTATTTCCCAGTAATAAAAAAAAATGTGACTCATTTGTTTGATGTGTTTATAATAAATTTCGATTTTTCTCTTCTGAATCATCAATCAGGAATCATTTTTCTGAATTATCATTTAAAGTCAATGTAAAAGATGTATGTTTTTTTAGATTCTCTCTCTCTTTTACATTTTAAGAGATAAATTGAGATAATATTATTTTATTATTATATAAGTAAATTCTTATTTTGTATTCTGTTGTTGCTGTTTGGAGCATTGAAAAAGTATTCTTCAAAATTCTTTCCGAATATTTAAAGTTTGTGAATTAACTCATTTATAGGTGAGTTATTCAATGTTTTCTTTTTTTAATATACACAGAGATAAATTTAGTAATATTATTTTGCTGACATTATAAACATATTTCCGAATTAGATTGCATGTATTAATATTTAAATGTTTAAAAAATATTTCAAAAGATATTTTTTGAGGAAGCTAAAAAACAGACTTTTATTGGACTGTGAAATATACAATGCATTTATTATTATTATTTAAAAATTGAAGTCAGCATTTTTATAAGAGTTAATTTTAGTGTTATGATTAATTTCTAATGTTATATGTCAATAAGATTTTTTTAAAAAAAGGAAAGTATATATATTTTTTGATGAGTTGTATAAGTAGAAAAAATTTTAGATTAAAATTTATGTAAATCCATTCTATCATTTGTACATGCTGAGTAAAGGTACATGTGAGCTTGTCAGAAAAAAGGTTCAGTTCAGACTTCATAATTTTAATTTTGAAAAATCTACTTCCTTAGAATGTCTTACAATACAGTTCAAATTCACAAACATAAAAAAAATACAGTGTTTCAATGAAAATAAAATAGGGCTTTTTATTCTGTTTTTTAAATTCAATAAGATTTTGGAAAATCTCAAACATATCAATTTTTAATTCAAATGGGTCAATGTTTATTGAATTCAATTTGTACTATTTTTAGTGAATTCATTATGTACTATTTTTTATTTGTTTTTTCATAATGAATTAAGCTTTGTTTTGATTTGTTTCAATAACTAATAATATTAAACCAATATTTTAAATATGATTTTAGTTTTATTATGTAATTTCAACCATGCTAATGTGCAAGTATTTTTCTTAAATAGTTCGATCCTAATCCCGGGATTTGGATAATGCAATCCTGAAATCCTGGGATTGAAAATATAGCACGGGATTGCAAACCCTAATTTACATTTAATAAAAAAAAATGCTATAGAGGAAAACATAGCAGGAAGTGGTTAACTGTTTTATTGGCTGTAAATTTGAATAGCTTTAAAAAGATTATTCCTCTTGCTGTAAAAAAAATGTGCAAAACCTTGGTGTGTCAATTGCATAAGCTCATTCCCTACTACATATTGCTCAAATAAGAAGGCACGGATGATCACCAAACTCTTTAATGAATGGTTAGTTTCATTGCACATGATATGAAAAGCCAGAAACAGTGTATTCTCTTATTTTCAGACAACTGCACTGTGCACAATAACACATCTCTTTTATCAAGTGTGAAACTTCAATTTTCCCCTCAAAACTTCAACCACTCAACCAAGACATCATACATAGTTTTATAACTTTTTATTGATGTTAAGTTGTTAAAAGCCCTTTGGATAACCTCAAAAATCAACAGAATGTAACTTTCTATTTTAATGACTTTGATCATGATTGACAAGGCTTGGAGAGTTGTCGCTTCTTTGACAATTCTCAACTCTTTTAAAAAGTTGGGCTTCCCCATGCCAAATCTGGTTGATGTGTACTATTTACTCATGGGAATGTAATGCTGAAACATCCCTTTGGGAAACTCATTCAGTACAAGATTTAATGTTTGACTACTATGTGCAGATCGACACAGACATCACTGTATGGGGAACCTTATCTGATACTGAAATTGGAGCTTTAAACCACAATAAAACAGAAAGTGACGCAGATGAATCAGATGAGATGACTCTTACAACTCTGACAGAAGCTAAAGTGTCACTAAACAAACTACGCAACCTTTCTCTTCAAAATCATGTTGATGCAGATGTTTTCCAAGCCGCAAATGTTTTTGCAGATGTTTTCCAAGTTTTGTCAATAGAAATATCTATCGACAAAGGTAGATTGAATGCCATAAAACAAAAACAAAAAAAAGATAACAGATTTTTTTTTTGTTGGAAAAGATTAACTATGTACAGTATGTATTCTTTTACTTATTGTTAGTATAGGACTTTAAACTTCTGTTTAATATTTATACTGTATAATATGTACTTTTTAAAAAATACTTTAAAATAAATTTTATACATATGCACAATTGTTGTTTTATTACAAACTTTCAAATTTAAATATGTTAGAAAAAATTTCTCTTTGTATATTTCAAAAGTTTTTTTCCTACCCTCTTGGTATTTCAAAGTTTTTCATTGGTCCCTACCACTTCAAATTATCGTGAGTATACTGTGTATTATTTTTTTTTTCATAGATATTTTTTAATGAATAAAGTGTATTTCTTAATATTTTTAAAAATTACTATTGTGAATGATTTTAAATATAAAATTTGGAGGTGCTTAATATTATTCTATTATATATTAAAGTTGTTATTGAAATGTTTCATTTTGGAAGGTTACAATGAGTATCATAATTTTCCTTAAATCTGTATGTAGGTGTTTCTTATAAAAAGTATTGAAATTAAATAAAAATTCTGTTATGATAATACATGTTTCTTGTATTACAAAAATGTACTTTATAAAAATAGATGTAATATGCATATTAATTTATATTTAATAATATCCAATTTGTACTTTGAGGGAAGAAAATGTTTTTTTTTAAAATAAATTTAGTATAATCATTGCTTCTTTTTTTGCAGCCTTGAAGACAAAGTAATGCAAGCACTTGATATAAAAGGAGTTATTCCTCAATACTTAGATGAAGAGCCTTACTCTACTGAAAAAGTTTCTAATTTGAAATTGAAATATTTAAGTGAACCATCTCGTATTCTTCAAGCGAATTTCAATTCACATGAGGTGTGTAAATTTATAATTGAAAAAGTTTTTAAGGGATACATTGCCTTTAGTTGGTACATTTCTTGTATTTTTATGTCAGTCCTTTAAATTCTATTAGGATTAACTGGCTTAATAGTATTCATTATTTTGGTAAAATACAAGTATCTGTATTTATTTTTATGTTAGAACTAGTATTCAATCATTCATTTTATTGCTTATTTGGTATGTAAAGATATAAATAATGGATCATATAAAATTCATTTTATAATATGTTTTAGTCTCTTTTGAGTAGCTTTTAAACCATTGTTTTATACTGCATAATACACACTAACACTGTGTTTTATTTATTGCTGGTAAGGTTCTGACAAAAATAACTAAGAATGATTGACAAAAAAAATGGTAATAGATTGGAGAATTATCTCTAGGAGATATGCATCCTTCAGTTGGAAGTTACAGAACAGGAAAAAATCCACAACAATTACTGTATTATGGAGGTTTGCAGAAGTAGGTTCTCAAGATGTGTGTGTAGAAATAATACTGGCAGATTACTTGCACCTTAATAGATATTTGGAGAAATTTGTGAAGCAATTGAATCATTTCTTGTCATTGTCCTTGATCATATTGCCTCCATTTTAGCATATGCTTGCATAACATAACATAATAGCTTGCTACCACTTAGAGTTCTACATCTCAGCATTCATTTGGAGGGGGAAAAAACACAAATAAAAATGTATGTTTTAGATGCAATCTTCAAAACTATTTTAAACATTTTCCTGTGCAAGTAAACATTTACCAAAATTTTCTAAGGTTGCCAATGACGTAAAATGCGGATACCATTTATTAATATATTTGCAAATGAGTAAGAGTAACACAAAATAACCTTCTGGAATTGTATGTGTTTCTGAATAAACAAACGAGGAGACATCTTTTTCTTTTCAATCTTTGCATAAAACGTATAAACTTTAATGTTTTGATTTTATGAAAAAAAGGAATATAATTTTTTTTTATGCATGAATAATTATAAAAACTATTTTGCTTTGAATTATTGAGAAATACCATATTTACTTGAATCTAAGCTGCACCTAAAATTCCCAACACAATTTTGTGAAGAAATAGTGTAAAATGGGTTTTCTATATTTGATACCTAAGAAATTTAAAAAAATTTAAATGACAACTAATAAAAAGGGAATAATTAATTTGGTTTACTAGTATTAAGAATTTTTTATGTATATAAACCTTTAATTGTTCTAATCATCAGTATCATATTTAATTTTCCCTTTCCGAGAAGTTTTTATGCCTTCAATTTTAAACCACAAATAATTTTCAGTCACATTGATGGGAAAAAAGTACGGTTTTATTTCAAATAAGTACATTAAGTTGTTTTATACCTTGCAGTATTTCATTGGTTAAGATTAATGTGTAAATAATATTTGATGTATGCTAATTTATATATTTGAATAACAATTTTACTTAAGTTAGAATTGTTTGGTGTTTATATTTATAGGCACTAGTTTTTATCTTTGAATCCTTTTCTTTTTATTATATCAAGCTTTCAAAATTTATGTAATGATCACTTAATTTTGCATTAATTTCTTTAACTATAGGAAATAAAATTATTATTACAAGGCAAAGTTTTGAATCCTTCATACAAATGCATTGAAAGTGGGAATTTGGATGCCTTTGTGATGTGGTTTGATTTGCATTTGGATGAGATGGATAAAATTTCAACTGCTCCAAAAAAAGAATCTGATCATGGTTGCTGGGAACAAGCAATTTTTTTTGTATTGCCTCAATATTTAGAAGGTAAAGTACTATTTTTTATGGTAATTTATTTGTTTTTGATTTTTGCTGTAGAAATTCACTTAATTTGTTTTCTTTCCTTTGTTAAAATTTTTTCTGTTTGTTACCAAAATTGAATCCTGTAACTTTTATGATATTAATACATTTGTGAAAGACTTATTCACTTTGGTTTCATGTAGTTTTTTTTTTTTTTTTTTTTTTTTTTTAAGATTTGAAAAATAAGAATACATATCCTTGTTTTCTAAAATCAATTTAAAAACTTCAATAATATCTTTTTTTTAATGTAAAATCTTGTAAATTACTTGTTTTAAATATAACAAAGTGTTTATTGAAATCTAAAAGGTTAAAATTAAATTTTTTTTAACTGCTTATTATTTGAGTTATTTTTCATGTTATTTTTTTAATCTTTCAAGTCAAAGTGGCATATTTCCAATTAATCTAAAGAATGTATATCTTTACTATTGTAATTAGAATATTTATCAAGAGTTAAAAAAATCTATTGTTTTTATTTCATAGGTAAGTGTTTGCCTCTTGGTGAAAATATATCTTATAAAAAGATAAACCCTATGAAATATATTGAAAACTTCTGAACAGTCATCTTTCTTGAATATTTTTTGAATCTATCTTTTTTTATTTGTTACATTAAAGATGTTTAGAAAAACTTCAACTTTAACCCTCTGAGTATTATGTACATATAATCCTTCCCGACTAGAGATGTTTCGAAAAGAGACTACATGTATTTTCTTGCTTTCAAGTAAGGCCTACAGAAGCATTGGAGTCATATTCTTCCAAAATTCTTTCACCCCATTAAAGGTTTAACATCTTGAAAGTTAATTAGGGAGGGTTGTGGGGACACAATGGACACTGACAGAAAATTTTGTGGTTCACAGGGAACCTGGTTCTTACTCTGAAGCAATCGTAAAAAACTGGAAAGAATTTCTTTAGACCCCTTAGTATATGAACTATGAGTTAGTGTTTGTAATTTAGCTTGATATGAGATTTTATTGGGTTTGAATTAAATAAATTCTTTGTAGTTTTCTTGATATAACGTTTTATTTAAAGTTTTGAAAAAAGTCCCAACACATAAATAAAGTAGATTATATATTCACTTTTGGTTTTATATTGATCTGAAGGTTTTAACATGTTGGGGCATGGAAGAGTAATCTGATATTTTATATACTTGAACAAATTACTTTTTACTTTGCTTGGTAAATTCACATTTTTTTTCATCCCCTTAAAATTATCAAATGGAATTTTTTTATTATATATATCTCACCAATGTGATGACTGGGCATGAAAAAATAGTTCCAACGTAGCCTATGTGAGTTGTTGAAAGCGACTAAAATGGGACCGGTCTTTCTGGTTTAAGGGGGGCTAACAACTTTACCCCATAAAAAAACTTATTAGGAAATCTCAAGAAAAAAATATATCTAGGCTGACTTCTATGAAGCCATTTGGAAAAGGTTTAAAGGACTTGAGAATAGGATTTTGGAATATTTGGTGTTTGTACAGAAATACGAAGACTGCGCCACTAAAAAAACTTCAATCCTCAACAACTGGCACACAGAGTCAAAGGCAGATAAAATCTAAGATGAATTGATGATCTAGAAAAAGATCTCCTAGTTTTGAAAACTAAAAATTGGAGAACACTTGCAGGAAGAAGGCTTTCCTGGAAAAGGCTTCTTGAGAAGGCCAAGGCCCACCCTGGGCTGTTAAACCACAGAGGAAAGAAGGAAGGAATATATCTCTAACTCTCTAAAAAATATCTATAACTATATTTCATTGCTTCTTTTTTCTTATCTAAATCAATGCTTTCAGTTCTTAAAACATGATTATTTCATTATAAGGTTAAAAAAAATAAATACAAATCACTTTAATCACATCAAAACTTAAAACCTTTTAAAATTTTCAACTACTAAAAATGAATCATTTTTAAACTGCATCAAAGTATTTGAAAAAATTTCTTACCCATTGATAAAAATAACGAAAAAAAAATCTAATTTAGATCCATTTGTTTTTTTTTATAATTTCAAAGCCAGATTTTTTATAATTCAGGGCATCTTGCGTATAGTCCTTAGTTTTGTATTGTTAGGATACTGAATTATATTTGAATTTTAAATGCTTGAATTTCAGTTTACTTCAAAAAGAGCATGAATAAGGGCTTTCCCACAAATTCATATTTTTAAACTTGAATATGTGAATAAATAGTAATCAAAAGTATCTGGAAAAATTTACAGTCAACTTTTATGCATATAGATAAATATAAAGATCAATTTTAAATTCAGGTTTAAAAAATATCTATTTATGCAAAATCCCTCACATTTATCTTCTCTTAAAGGGTAACTGTTGACCAAATAATTCAAATCTGGATATTTATTGTAATCTTAACCATACAAAACTAGGAATTTTATATTAGAAAAACTTCATTTGAAATTTCAAAATATAAAATATTTATGTAGCTCATATGCAGTTAAAAATTATTTACTATAAGTACTAATATTTTTTGAATGTAATATTGAATTCAAATTTTAATATATTGTATCTTTGGCATTTTTAAAAATATTCCATAAATTTCATACAATTTGTTGGAAACTACATGTTATGAACTAAAAATTTGGTGAATATACAGCAAATTTTTGCATAAATGCAAAACTAAGAAGCTAAAATATCGGAATGTAAAAATTATAAGTATATGTATAAGTTTTTGAAATACTTATTTTATAAAATTCAAAAAAATTGTGTGTTATGTTATACTTAATATTAATTAAATAGTCAACATAATAAAGAAATAATTTGACAACACATTCATACTTTTAAAAGTTATAAATGGCATTGTTGCAAATGTTAAGAATTTAATAATTTTAAATTCAGACTTTAACAGATTGAAGCAGAAGATATAAAACAAGCATCTAAAATACATGAAAAATACAGTCTGCAGCACCATGATCTTGACAAACATAAGATTGCATTTTCATTTGCTTGCGCAGAGTCGACTTAGGCATTTGTGAGCTGGGCAAACAGTGAGGGGCCCGCGGTTTTGGCAGGTGCCACTCTTACAATTATAGTTTCCATGAAAAATATAAAAATAACAAATACAAAAATAAGTCCTGAAACTTTCCATATATTTTTATAACAATGAATTGTGGAATTGACTTCCAATACTTTGTTGCATTTAACAATATCTAAAGTAACCAACTGTACTCTTTTAGATAAATTTGTGCTCTTTTTTCATAAACCTTTTAAAGCTTGTACAGCCAAAATGCACCTTTTGTACACTAAAAATTATATAAACTATAATGGTTAATTTTAATTAATGCAATTTTTTAAATGTACCTATTTAGCCATTCCCATCCGAACAGTTTACATTAAGGGTGTCAAACTCAAAGGCTGATTGGACCAAATAAAAAAAAAGGTGTAACTTAAGTTGAGCTGCAAAGAAAATGAATATTTATAGAATTGTAGGTTTATTTTGAGTAATCTATCATAATAAACATGTATAAAAGAGAAAAAAATATAATATTTCTCCTGATACTTGACATCTCTTTTCTGCTACTATCTTTCCTATTTCAGGAGAAGTTTTGATATATACTATTGTGGGCCAATATACAGGCCGGGCCATTTGTTTGACGCCCCTGGTTTACATGACAAGAAAATTTTGACTCACCCATGCAGTAGGGAATTATATAAGATACCAACAATAAATTGTATATTTTATCGATTAGGATTGCATCACTTCAGGGATTTACCCTTTTCTGAACGTTTATTTGCAATTGTTTTCAAACTAAACAAATATTTTTCTTTCTATCATATTTATTTTAGGAGGAACTTCGATTTATTTTATTTGTGAAGTACAAGTTTTAAATAAATTATTTTTTCTTTTCAAACGTATTTGCTTAATATGTATATTTGTGTATTATATTAAAATTTTGAACTATCAAAAATTATGATTTTTTCTTTAAAAGCTTTTAGCATTTCAGAAATGGTCTTGCAATTCATATACTTTTTATATAGTTAAAAATGAAAAATGAGGCCTCACTTATAAATATAAAAAATTGTTTTCAGGTACAGTTTTTAAAATGTACTAAAATAAGAGGAGGAATAGAATTTTTACATATTATAAATATTCTTGACTGCAGTGAGTCGTATATTTATATTTAAGTTTCTTTACAATTTGAATAGAAGTTATAAGCAATTTTGCAAAGAAGTTAATATTGAATATGAACTCCTTGGCTAGTTAAAAGTGAAGTGTTTTATTTTGATACCAGCACACACTAAAATAATTCGCATTTTCAGTTATATGATTCGTTTATATGATATATTTAGTTTTTCAACATTTACAAAAACTTTCTTTCAAAACCATGCATCACATCTAATACTCTGTCTTCTCCACAGCAGGCATTATTTTTTAATATAATAACATTTCAGCAGCAGGATTAGATGATATATAAAAATATACCACCTTGTTACTTATAAACAAAACAATAATTTCGTATTGCTCTAATTTTGGGATAAAGGATACATTTCTAAATGTTAAAATTATTTTTAAAATTAAGCATGAATACATTGCAAAACAGAAAGAGAAAGAAAAAAAATTAAACTTGATAGAAAATGATTAGAAGTACTTTTGCATTTTGAAGAAAAATGTATCCTCCTTTAAAATTAAAAATTATCTGAATGTGTGTTATGTTCTGTCAAAAACGCCACTGTAGAGAAGATATTGTTGCTTAAGGGGACATGGTACGATTTAGGCAAAAATTTTTAATTTAAGGGTTTTCAAATTTTTTTTGGTTGCCTCCTATGTGTGTATACTATGTAAAACAGATTTTGTGCTCAAAATTTCATAAAAAGCTAGGCATTTAATTTTTTAAGTGAAAAACTTCAAATTTGTGACGTGATTTTAAAATGCTACTCCTACAAAAATTTACGTACATGCATGAAATTTGATTTACAAGTACGTACAAACTATGCATAACAAAAGTTGGTATGGGTTTTATGATAACATTATTTGTATTTGTACAATACTTCTTTTTATGAATGCTTATTGAAAATTCCTTTAAAAATATATAAATTTTGAGTTTAATTATTTAAAAAAAAAATAAGTATTGCTTTGATTCAAAAATGCATACCAACTTTTGTTATATGAACTATTAGCAATATGTAAAAAAAAAAAATTTGAAGCATTTGGCACAATAGGAAAAAAAGCCTTAGCATTTTAAATGAAGACAAACCAGTTATTTTATCTTTTTGAGATAAGTCAGTTTAAAGTTTTGATTTGTCATAGGGATGTGAATAAAAACGAAAGTAAAAGCTATCATAATTTCACATTTTTTAAATTTAGAGCTTTCAAATTTTGTGACATTATAGAAAAGTATATAACAAATAATTTTGGCTAAAAAAATTAAATTTGATTTTTGACCGATTTTTGTCAATTGAATCGTACTGTGTCCTCTTAATACAAGTTCAAATAAATTATAATTTAAAAAAACTAAAAAAACATGCTTTTATAGTGAATCGAACTAAAAAGTAAAAAAATAATTCTTAATATAAGAATAAAATGATTAACGAGAAAGTTAATGTCACTGGGGTAAGAGCGTGGGATGCTCGATATCTCAATTGTTATAATTTCTTACTAGTTCTATTCCGAAATGCTGAGTTAGTGCACAAATGTAGTACAAAGCATCCCACACTTTTACCCCAGTGACATTAACTTTCTCGTAAATCATTTTATTCTTATATTAAAAATTATTTTTTTACTTTTTAGTTCGATTCACTATAAAAGCGTGTTTTTTAGTTTTTTTTAACTATAATTTATTTTTCATTTTTTAGTTCGATCCACAATAAAAACATGTTTTTTTAGTTTTTCAAACTATTATTTACTTTTTATTTAATTTATTCTTGAGTTTGATATTTGGAGCCGGGGGAGGGGCGGATTACGTAGCTGCTGGAATTAGTCTTGATTTTCAATGGATATTAATTAATGGGTCTGAAGCATATTTATTCTCTCCGTTGAAGGGATAGGATCAGTCCCGTATCGTTATATTTCACAAAGATTCCTCTTTATAGATACAAAATTTTTTAGTGTACCATGTTTTTATAACAGATTAAAAAGTATAAAATTCCACCTTTTCCTCCCCCCCCCCCCCACACATTTTCATGCATTGTAATTCGCTTCTGAGCTATGGTCCAATTTTCAAGTCTCTAGCTCATCGGGAAGTTAGTCTAAAATCAATTACAAAATTCTACCCGGGCAGACATAAAAGCGAGAGAATAAACACATGGTAATATTAAGTGTTAATCGTATTATCACCTTTTAAAGTATTGCTATAATGTTAATTCGTATCATGACTTCTGAACGTATTGCTTTATAAAAATAAAAAATAATTAGCAGTTAGAACATAAATTTTTTTTCCGCACATGCACGAGTCTTTTTTTTTAAATTTCCATTTTCAGAAAAACTAGACAATTGTTTACATTATGGTAAGGAATAGCTGACGCACTCAACCTACCCTTTCTCACATAAAGAGAGAGAACACTTTAGTTTGTTTTATTTCTTTTAACCGCAAGTGTATTCTTTTTTGGGTTGCACCTTAATCTTTGAGTCGCTAAATTTGGAATTAGTCGCCAAATCTGAAAATGGTATATGCAATAAATTGCCAAATCTAGAAGAGGTATATGAAATTAATCGCCAAATCAGGATATCGTTATTCCAGATGTCCTGATCAGGGCAATGGAACAAAATTATGAAATTATTTTATTGTCATCGGTCCTTGACAAGTGTGCAAAATTTCGAATTAATCTGACTTTTTAAAGTGGGTAAAAATCGAGTTCCAAGATTCCGTTACATGCAAGTGAAACTTATAAAAGCGTGTTAAAAAGAGAGCACTATAAAAAAAATTTAGGTTTTTTTTCCATAAAAAATTTTATTTAACATATAAACATAATTTAGAGGTTTAAAATTTATATAAATTAAAAGTATTGAATAAAAGTATAATTGAATAGAGAAAAATCAGTTTTATTTCATATATCTGATAATTATTTGTAATATACTCCATTTATTCTCCTATTTAAAAAGAGAGAGAGAGAAGGTCACCTTTACTCTTTTTTACATCATTACTTTAAAAAAACAACAACAGGGAAGTGTTCTTGCATTTTCTTAGTCTCATATTCAGCAGTGAAACAGGGTGTTTTTCCCTGGTTTAAATCATAATACTAAAATAAATTTTTTTCAATTTTCTTTTTAATTTTTAAAAATGACAGAAAAATAAATTTTATTTGTTTGAAGTAAACAAATATTTTTCAACTTTTAACATGCGATTTTTTTCAAGTTTTTTAAAATCTTCATTTTCTCATAATTTTACTGTGACTGAACAGATCAGAGAAACAACCAAGTGGACTCCATGTCTTTCATACAAGATTCACCCAAAGCAACATAACAGGTGTGAAGGAGTTATCTCCTGGTGATCACTGGTAAGAGTGATCACATAACAAAGAGGCCAAAATAAGTAATAAAATTGTCTTCTTTAGACCTCCCAGGTCTTAAAAAGGGAAAGGAATGAAATCTTTTGAACTTTCAAAAAAGTTTGCATAAGAGAAGTAAACACTTTATTAGGAATGACTTTTCAAGAGAGGGAGAAATGCTTGGAGTGTCAATACCAATTATTTCTTTAAATTGAAAATAAAATCTTATAGTATTATTTTTGTGTTATTGTATATTTTAATGATTTCACATACTTTGTGATAAGATTTATAGAATTTATTTAATCAAAATATTAATTAAAAATTGTATTTAGTTCAAATATTAATCAACAGTTATAAATGTTGAATTGTAAGTTTTTTAGTTGTATATAGATGTAGTGAATTTTTAATTATGATAAATTTTAATTTGATATAAATGTTATTATTTTTAAAATTTCTTTTCATGTTTTCAATTTTAGGTGCCTCTTCTTTCTGTAAAATTGGAGATAACATTGAGGCAGAATTTTTATGCAGAGGTCATTTCCAGTTGAAGAAAGTTAAATTTTCAAATTCCATACCCAGAAATAATTTTAATCAAAAGCTGACAATGGATCCATCCCTAATTTATTTATTAAACTCATATGTTACTGGCGATGTGATCAGTTTGAATCTTAAAGATGTATCTCCTGTTGACAATGCTTCCATTCTAGATATATCTTCATTTCCAATTTTAAGTTTAAAATTTCTGAAAGACAGCTCTAATACTGTACATGTACTTAAAACACAGTACCAATCAGAAATTGAGCAATTACGAGATGCACATGAAATTTCTCACGAAAGACTCATATTTAAATCATATGAAGATTTCTGCAATAATAAAATGCAATGTGATTTTTTGATAGTAGACCCTGTGGAAATGTGTGGCTTATTGAAGAAAAATTTATTAGAAGATGTCACAGTATTAAGGTATATTTAAATATTTTTTCATCTTAGAATTTTTAGTAAGAAATTTTTTTGGAAAATTTATACTTGTGTAATCTTAATTTTTTCGATTTTTTTTTCTTGCAAATACATTCATATCACAAATGGAAAATAAAATTAACAACTTTAGACATAGAAATGTTTTTATATTTTTTTAAAATAGGAAATGTAATTTTTGGTATAAATAATAATTCTGAAGCATTACCAATCATTATATGCAAATATTACTGTGTATATTGATTTGAAATTTTAACTACAATTTTCTACATTTTCCAATGAAACAATCCTTCATTATTTTATTCTTTAAAGTTTTGTATGATTGCTTTTCAGTAAAATGTAATTTATTTTGAGTTATTTTGTGATTGTGTTCGTGAAATTTTAAATATTAAAAGTGTTATATAAACCATGTGAGATATTTAAAATCATTTTATTCGTTCAGGATGCAGTGTTTGAAAGATTCTGGATTGGTTGTTCCTGGAGAAATAGAAATACATGCTGTACTTGTTGAAAGTGCAACCTTAAAAGAGCATTCAAAAATAGTTTCGGATGAAAGAGTGGATGGCTATAAAATTTCACAGATTATGAATGCCTACAAGGTGAGCTGTTATTTTTAAATATATTTGCATCATAATTACTTTAATTTAAAAAAAAAAATTTTTTTTTTTTCATTGAGGCAGAAGAATTTATTTAATATTACAGTATTTATTTTTCTATTACTACTGTTTCTAAAGCATTCCTTCAGTTTCACCAATGTATGTTTAGATCAATTCATTTAAATTCTTTTAAAATGACATCTATATAGATTGAAATATAAATTGACCTCAATCGGCTGTATAGCCGATTGAGATTAGATTAGACTATTGATATATATTAGAAATAATAAATTTTTATTTGCATCTCATCACAAAATTTCTCTGACTACTTTTAAAATAGTAGAGTATACTATTCTTTCAGAAATTAATATTTCTGTTATGATACTGTGTAAGAGATATTTTATCTTCAGAAAGAGAGCAGGTAAGACATAATTTGTGGTCATAATTTAGGAAAAGAAAGGAAATTATTTTAATTCTGGGATGCAAAAATACTTTTTACATTGTGCTATTTGATGTTTTCTAATAATTAATTACATTAAATCTGAAAGAAGAAAATTTTATCGGATGATTTTCATAATGTTGTGAACTCGGTAGCTTTTGAATTTTTTTATAGCAAAAATTGACTGTCATACTTTTGAATTTCATTTTCATGTATTTCAGAAAAATGATTTTTTTCTGGTATAAATAATTCAATATTTGCAGACACATGCAATATTCGTCAAGTATTTTTTTTAATCTCTTTAATTCTGCTTCATAATTTCAATATCATAATAAACATATTAATATGAGACTGTAAAATTTATAACATAATCCAGGTATACTTTTTGATTAATTTATCTTGATTACTTAGTTATATTTTTTGTTTAATTTTAGTGACGCACTTGCTACATTTCAGAGAATAGTTTTTTGGTTATTATGTACAGATCATGGGTAAAATTTGTACAAATTTATACTTATAACTAAGTGGCTTAGTAAAAATTTTAAAAGTATAAGATGAATCAAAATTTTTTGCATAATTTAAAAAAAACCTATCAATTTAATAAAATGATATATAAGAATGTAGTATTGATTTTAGAAAGTTTTCAAAAAAATGCAAAGCAAAAAAAATGTCAAAGTTATATTTTATTTTTTTAATTTTATTAGTGCCAGATTCATCAAGATATCCAATATTCAACATTACCACATCAAAATATCACCAACCCTTTCAAACTGTGCAGCATTGATCTGAACAACAAATCTGAAAGTGGCACGAGATCATTTTTCAGTAATTCTCTTAAAACCACTGAAGTTGAAGTAATAACCAATGGTAATGTAACTGCCGTTATTTATTGGTTTACTCTAAAATATCATTCAAATTTCCTTGTTAATACTTCTGATCCAAATGGTTTGTGGAAGCAAGGAGCTATTGTGTTAGATGAAGAAGTTCAAGTCAGCAAAGGTGAAAAAATCTGTTTGCAATATAGCCTGAAAAATAGTTGTTTTCAGGTTGGTATTATTAATCACTAATCTTGAAATTATTCATGTTTGGAATTAATGTTAGAGCAGCATCCGTCTCTGTTGCAAGTACCAGAATGTTATTTATTTTTTAAGAATAGAGGAAATATTTTAGAAATATTTTGGATTCTCTTCCAAGAAACTTGCTGTTTATTGGTCAGATTTGTTTTGGTTAATGTTACTTTTGATTGCTTAGAAGAATATTAAATGGAATAGAAGGAAATACACAATAACTTGGCTAAAAATGGTGTTTTTGGATATTAGATTGCTGAATCAAGAACAAAAGTAATAAACTTTAGTTTTTCAGAGATGTGTATCAATGCAAAATTCACAAAATATGAAGTGTGTAGTTACACATGAGCATAACACTTAATGTCTAGTCAGTGAAAACCAATACAGTGTTTTCAAATTGTAAAAAAATTAGTTCTTATATCAATTTTTTGAAGGTTTTTATCATTTTTACAGTATGTAATTCACTGTGTTGGATTGTTCTAGAGATATTTTATTGAAAAAAAGTATATTAATGTTTAATTTTAAAAAAATAATAACATATACTTTAAGATTTAAATTGATAATTCTTTAAGTGTATGCATTTATTATTTGTGACAGTGAAAATGAATGTGTGTAAAAATATTTTAGGTCATGAATAATAAAATCGAATAAATTATAAAATATTTCTCTTGACTGTATTATGTAAAATATAAAGCAGTTACAGATGTGCAAAGTGTATAGAAATTTCAAATGATATTATGTATGTTAGCTGTGAGAAATGTTATTGACCAATATGCATGTTGATGTTTATCAAATTTTAGAATGCCTTTCAAATTTTGTGACAATAACATTTTTGTTGCCTTCCATTTTGAAGAATCAATAAATGTGTTGAAAGCAAAATGTTAGAATTTTTATTTATAGTGTTATTTTTCATGGCATGGATTTTCAGATTCGTTTTTAATTGCATTCATTTGGTTATAGTAGATTATTTTATCACAGAATCATATGTACAGTTTTGATTTAGTAGATAACCTCTTATGCACAGATAATGATAACTATTTATTAAAATGTACATTTTGTATTATTTAGTAAAATTATATATGTGAAATGGAAAAGCTTAAAATATGAAGGTTTAGATTGTAAAAGTAAAAGAAAAAATGAGAAAAAATGAATTTTTTTTTTTTTTAGAATTTAAAAGATTTTTATTAAAAATATGTTTCTAATCCATGTGCAAGCCAAATTAGTGCATGATAGATGTAATCCAATTTAATTAACATATTTGTAAAAAATGTCATTCCTTTTACTTTTTTCTGACAATATGTTGATGTCTAGGCGAAGAATATATGAAAAAAATTATAGTTATGCAGAAATATCAAGAGTTCAGGATTATCACTTTTTAATCAAAGATAAACTTTGCTATATAATATTAATATTTCCCTTTGCTCTTTGTAATATTGTGACACACTCTTGCAGCATATATTTTGTATGAAAATAGTATGATTGTATTGTTTTGGATGAATTTGTAATGCAAGTGCTTAAATGTTTTTTTGAAAATTATTCTTTTAGTACACTAAATTAAATTGAATGATAGTTTCTTATATTTGAAATCTACTCGGGGGGGGGGGGGGGATTAATGATTTAGCTAAAAAAAATTTTTTTTTCTCCTTGCATTATTTGATTAGCAGGATAGACTGAATGTGAAACTGTTCAGAGAGGGGTCTTTTTACTGTGACCTAATGTCACATTCAGAATTAAGGAAACTCTTAAGTAATATTAGTTTGAAATCAACAAATTTGTCCTTTTATATTGGTTGCTTCTAAAACTAAAAAATATTATCTATAATATTTTTTTACATTTTAAACATTTTTTAAAAAGAAATTGAATTTTTACTTAATCTTCTTAATTTCCATGTGGTTTTTCTAGCATTACTTTGATAAATAATTTGCGATGTAATAGTTATCCAAGCGTTTTTCCACATAAATATTCTCTACAATATTTTCTTGATGACATACTACTTACTTTTTTACAAAAATGTTCCGAATTTTTTTATGGAAATGCCTTGCAGATTGCACAAACATAGCAGAATATAAAATTTTAATGTGGAGGAAATGTTTAATCAGCATTTATCATTGTCAAGAGAAAGCATTATTTCCTTATAGGGCTGATTCTAGCTTTATTAAAATATACGAATTTCTCAATTGTATTTTTGGGTGAGTTTCTAATTAAAAATACTTGATCTCCCATCTTTTATGTATAATTTCTTTCTTCTCTGCTTTTTAATTTAATTTTTATAGGAATATATCAATGAATGATTTTAAAGTTTGTGTAGCTGTTTAATAATTTATAAAACTCAATAAATAGCAACATTGTTTTGTTGATATTCAAAAAATATTCTATCTTAACTTTTATTTCATTAAGTTTTTTTTGTATTTTTTTCCTGATATATGTTTATCTTTTTTAAAAAATATTTTACATGTAGATGAAATGTTCTTGTGATTAAAGAACATCTGGAATTGGAATCAATGCATGCTTTTTATGTCTATAAAATAATATATTGTCTTATTTTTCTTGAAAAGAATTATGACTTGTGGTAGTTTGGTTGTTACAGCATTCGTCCGAATGTTTGGTATATTGCGGAAAGGAACAGAGTATAAATCATTACTCAAAAAAGTCGTTTGGCTCAAAAACCTGTTTTCGACGCCAAGTCCTTCACTTAGAATAAATTCATGTTTGTGAATGTTTTTTTCTTTGAGGGCTTAGTCTTTAAGTTAAAATTTCCAAATTTAACTCATCAATAACAAACAACAGTAATTTTCTTTAAACAAAAGTTTAAAAAAATACTGCACAAATGAATTTGTGTAAGAAGGGTTTAAGACGGAAAACACAAACTTATTAAAATCCGCAAATTTTTCAATCTGAACAAAACACGGATAAAAACGTTCGACACACGGAAAAAAGTTTCGTGCGAGTATCTTAAAAAAATCACGAAGTTATATTAAATATTTAATTTAAATTTTGAGTACTTTTTGAAAAATCTTAAAAAAATTTTTTTTGCATCTTATTTTTTAAATCACTGATTGTTAAAGAGCAATGGACTGTTTTAGTACAGAGTGTCGAATGATAAGAAATCCATACAGAACGATTTAAAAATCATTTTCATAAAAATGCATCAATATTTGCTCATTTTAGAAAAAATCGTAAAAAATACAAACTATCGTTATTTTATTTAAAAAAGTATACTATCGTGGTTAAATAAATAGGTATATATTTAAAACTATGCATATTTGAAATTATGCATATTTATTTGAGTTATAAGTTTAATTTTCAGAAATTCGTAAAAAACATTGCTGAGATTGATGGAACTATATGCGGTTGCCCTTTGTTTTCGCCGCCCGCTTGTAGTGCATGTACTGCACACCTGCTAGGATCGGCCTGCACCAAAAGTCCTTACTAGAGGACTTATAGCTCCATGGCTATTTTAAGTACCCCTATGAGGAATTGGAGTTCTATTCTCTGTTGAATCCAGAGTCAGACTTACTCTTGATTCATCTTGAGGAACATAAGAACAGCTGAATCCCTTTAACAGTCCAGGGAAAAACGGTAAGGCAGTGGGAGTTTATTGGTATGGACAAACATCATCTGGGACAGCCAAGGACAATCTGTCCAAGGACAGAGATTTTGTGTTTGTTGTGATATTTAGATATTATTCTTTGAGCCCTAAGTTCGAAATTTCAGGGGTTTTGTTTTTCTGTATGGCAGATTTTGTCTACATAATGTTTATTTGGCTGACACATTTGTGTTATATTTTACTGTTTGACAAAGAGCTTAAAAATATTCACATGCAAATGGTAAAAAGAAAACTCTGAAAAATTACTTCCGCAGTTATCAATACATGCATCAAAATGTTATCGAATTTCCATTTATATTTAATTATCAATAAAAAATGGACCATTCCTTGATTTCAACATTACTGAAAACAAAAAACAGGTTTTTTCAGTATAACGCAAACGAAATTACAATGATTATTGAGCAGTTATTCAGAGAAATTCTGAAATCTAATTTAATGGGGGGGAAAATACCTTTTGTGTATAGCGAAATGTCCCCCGTTTAAGGAACTTTAAAATATTAAGGCATTGACAGAATATTATTAAAAATTGCCTGTCCAACAAGTGGATCATCTAACGAAGTTGAGCAACCGAAACTGTGCAGTTTTGGATGAAGAAGGTACATTCAACGTAATAATGCACATCACATCCTTACACAAAACTCTGCGTGGTAATTTATGAATTTGGGATAAGAAATCTTATCTCATGTTTTTTTAACTGTTAGAATTTTTTTTTTGTACCAACAGATTACTGTCTACACAAGTTCTATCTAATGCAGAAATTAAGATCAAATTCAAATAATTTATTTTTTCTAACTCTAAGCCAAACAATGTTTTAAATAATAACTGTAATAATAATACCTTCTATACAAAAATGAGGTAATGTTATTGAAAATGACTGTATCATTAGCTATATTTATTTTACAACAGTTTTCGTATTATGTTGATTATATATGTATATATATAAAATTCTTCCACAGCTCTATTGATATTAGAAATAATCGCATTTCTTTGAAATTTTATAAAAAATAAATAAATTGCTCTATATACGTGTATTTTTAAAAAAATTTTAAACTCGTAAGAGCACTGGAAAAATTGAGAAATAAATAGATCAAAAGCACTTTGTGCTGTGTTTCATTGAATCAAATAAACCATGAAAATTGAACTAAGAAAGTCAACAATATGGATTTATACAATAAATTGAATCCATATGTCACAACATTCTTAAATTCATATTTGAATTTATTTATGTCCGTCTTCGATCGGAAAATCATAAGTAGAAAGTTCCGATAAGAAAAAGGAAGTTGTTATTGTAAACTATAGATAAACATAAATATAGCAAAAAGAATTGGCAGATGTTTATGAAACTTTGTATGAAAAAAATCTTTTTTCTACATGAAATTGAAAATTGGGTGTCAATGTTGAAATGTTTTCAACTTTATTTTAAAAAAATTCTCTTTTTGCTTCTCAGATAAACATTTTAAAAACTACTCTATAAAATTAAATTTTGCTTTCTTTCCCCCCACAGTCAAAAAAGTACCATCTTTTTACAAATTCTTCATTCTGAAGAACATATTGCACTTGATCGATCTATTCCATCATCCCTAGATGTTTATTGTCAAAGACATTCTTAATCAGATGCGATTGACTCATTCTGTCAATAAATCAATTTTGTTTCTATGGTAAAGAAAATTACCCTTAAAAGCAGAATTTGAGTTCGAGACCAGTTTTCTTTATATATGATACAATTAGAAATATCTACCATTTAATGGACTGCCTATGATGTGGTTCAGTTTATACACACACACTAAAATATCTAATAGCGCAGAACTTTCTAGAGGAAACAGGCTTCACACAGAATGTTAAACATATGTATTATTTGATCATTTTACAATTATGACTTATTTGAGTTCTAGAACTTTCAATTGTCTTGCAAAGAAATTATTTTGTCTTAAATAACAACTTTTACTTAAACATCGTTATATTTTTAACTTTCATTGATTGGTTATACATTAAGTCGTACTTAGAAAAACAGGAAGACTATAGATGATGAATCTTGCATTTTGATCCGTGGTTTAAATGACGAGGCGAATCTATTAACTTTTATTGAAAGAAAGAAAAATGAAATCACCTATTCTGAGGAAATCGACTTCCGAATCTGGAAATAACATTCCAATCTTACTCTTAAGCCACACACAACCAACTCATTCATTCTCAAAAAGAAACCCTCTTGGTTTGCCTGCGCTCTTGTTTTATTTTCTTTCCTGGACAGGACTTTATGAGCAACAAAATGTAAAACTATATCACCGGTTATCATCTGCTATGTTCAAGATAATTTTGATTTCTGTGAATATAGATGTATGGGTCATTCATTTGTTAGCAATTGAAGATAAATCATTACCGCCCTTTTTAGCCTACCTTAGCGTCTATATTTTATGTATGGGAACATGGTATGCCATGTATTTGAAAAAGACGCAGTTAAAATCTTTGTTACATAGATTCCAAGAAATTTCACCATGCATTAACGAAAGGCAAATGCATTATTTCACACTTGTATTATTTTGTATGTCTGCTCTCTTTTCTGTTTTCTTGACAGTATTCTCTATTTTTAGTGGTGGAAATATGTACTCGTATGGTTATGAAATAAGCAACGAATATATTCGTATTACCTTCGCAAGCTTTAAGAACATTTTTTATGCTTTAATATATCCAACGTCAGTTAACTTGTTAGTTCTGTTGTATTATTTAATGTGTTTACGTTCCTGCGCTCTTATCAAACAGCTCACTGATGAAATCTTGCGCTGTCCTATCGAAGCTTTTGTGACTTCGAAGCAATTCGAGATACTCAGACTGAAAGCGAAAATTGACGAGATCCTGAACTGCATTGAAGATGTTTTTTCACTACCATCTTTCTTGATCCTCGTAGCTAATTTATTCCTTTGCGCTTGTATACTTTTTTTGTACTTACATCATGATACATGGGAAGCTCCTCCCCTTCTTATACACTTCGAAAGAACTCTTTATGTTCTTAATTCTTCAGCATGCTTAATCATAATGCTATGGATGGCAGGGGGGACATCAATTAAGGAACGCAGGTTCAGAGAAATCTTTTACCAAAAAGCTCAATCCAGAATGCTCTCCGCTGGGAATGCCGAAGAGCCTCGAATTGAACGATGGTTATTAGACAAGCCTGAGTTCGTTTTCACTGGATGGGATATTGTTTCTTATCGAAGAAGTACTGTATTCGCTGTTTTAGGAACGCTTATTACATATTCAGTACTGGTTATCAACAAATAAAAAAGCTCCATTGCAGAAAATATAATGTCATTGAGTCTAAAAACACACCAATGCTTTATATTGCTTTAATACGGACATGTGTGAGCAAACAATTAGCATAGTTCTGAGGCGACTAGGTTCAGAACGCCCTCGAATGACGGATAATCGAGGAAACCGTCCCATATCGTACGAAACGCACGCATAGCGCCAAATGTTTCATTGTCCTCATCCATGCATAGGTAGCAAGCACATTCTCTACCGATCTCTGTGACAATCCGTACCATCGCAAGGAGCTTGACTGAAAGACAGTTCCTATCACATGTGCCCCATTGATACCCACTTACTTTACCTCCGTTTGGACTGGTATTGCGCTCGGAGTGAAAGAACTGCGAACGAATAGAATCAGATCGTTTTCAGCGATGAATCCAAATTGAATTTTGGCAGTGATGACAATCGTGTATGTGTGTAGAGGCCCCGTGGTGAACGCCTCAATACTCTCTTATTTGGACACTACACTCACAACTGGTGTGATCGTATAGGATGCCATCGCATACGACATAAGGTCACCCCTAATATTGGCCCACAACACTATGACAGCCGAGGTACATTTGTGGCATTTTTAAGCCACATGTGTTGGCATTCATAGCAGGACTCTTTAAGGGCCATTTTTCAACAGGATAATGCTCGCCTACTCACAGAAACAGTTTCACAGGACTACCTCCGCCACTTTTTTTCTTTTATTCCCGGACTTGCTCGATCCCTAGATTTGTCACCGATCGAGCATAACTGGGATTATTCCGGACTTCGAGTTGGACAGTCTACGAGTTTGGTCGAATTAGCGGTGCATTTACAACAACGGGATGTCGCAGGACATCATACGGAACTTGCATGCCTCAATGCTCGACCGTATCACATCATACCATGCCTTCATGCTATAGGTGCCCTATCAGGGTACTAAGATCTCTATTCATTTGTAATTTTTTCTACAATAAATTAACCTTTTGCTTTGATTTTGGAATCATTTATACTCACATCAACGTTGTACTTACGTATTTAAAATTTTATTTTGTTCTAACAACTCATACGCAAAATTTTATTTTATTCTAACAACTCGTACGCAAAATTTTATATTTTATTCTAACAACTCTTTCTTTGCGCGTAAATTTTTGTGGCTGTGATTATGTATAACATACCTCTATATAAAGCATAGGTTCTCAACGTGGGCGATGACGCCCCTTGTGGGCGTTTGAGGCTTTCAGGGGCCGGTAAAAGACCCAGAAAAAAATTAGGGGGCATTGAGATGGCACGGAAGGACTTGGGCAGATTCACCAAAAAAAGACTAAAAAAACACGCTGATTATGTACTAACAAAGGTAAACTTTAATACTGTTTACTTATGTTGATTGTATGTATTTAAATAATTTCTGTATCACATGTACGAAAATTCACATATTTCGGTAGTTCGGGAAATGTATGAAAAAAGTAAAGATTACATTACATTCAGACCTACATTAATTTGAATGATATAGTAAATCTTAATTTCTGGAGGGCGCGTGGTGTCTTTGTAAGCAGTAGAAAATTTTTTCATCCACTGCATTCATTACGTATATTATCCAAGAAACATAAATATGTTAACCAGGAATTAACATGTGATTCTTCAAAAGCTGAAACTGTCAATTTATATTTATTTTGAAAGCAATAGTTTTTATTATGAATTACTTCATATCATCAAAACACCTGCCTTTCTTTATTACAAGGGTAAACTAAAATTTTTATTCCACTCTTTCCTCCTATTTCCACCTGTTCCTCTCTTCCAAGAAATTCACAGTAGCGTTTCAGTTCCGATAATATCCTATCTATCACTAAAATATATAATATTACCCATTTCAATATATTTGTGGCAATAACTGTTTCAAATTCGCAAGTAAAAAAAAAAATTGGAGCTTAAGAAATTAAATTAAAAAATATATTCTATTAGTAATAGAATATTTTTTTAAAATTTAACTTTTGTTTTCACCATGTATTATGTACCATTTCTCTAGAATGGGAGGGGGCGGTATTGAAATATTCACTAGAAAAGGGGACGCCAGTTAAATAAAGGTTGGGAACCTATGATGTAAAGGAAGTTTCGACTTAAAGGTATTTAATCATAAACGGGTAGGTTGAAATCGACGTAGACAGTCAGGAGTTTTAAAAACTTTCTGGAAAAACATTTTATATACGTCTAAATATCAATTTTTCTAATAATTACGTTATGGTAAACAAATTATTTTATTTATATAGACTGTAATGTCGCAGTCTGGCGTGGCAGTTTGCTATCCTTCTTTCGAATAGAATCACCAGATGTTTTTTTTTCTCTAAGTGAACTCTAGATTCTCTCGTGCCCTGAGGTGAAACAGCTGTCTCTTCGGCGGTTTTATTGCTCCTCTGTTCGTTTTTGACACGCTAGGCCACTGGTCTTCCTTTTTTGACTCACGGAACCCCTAGAATTATAAGGTATTTTCATAGAATCCCATTCCCCCCCCCCCATACACACTTAGAAGAAGATATCTTAACATAATACTTAAAGTAGATCAGCACGTTATAGGTACTTTATGTAAAGACAAAACAAAACGTTTTGTATTTAAAAAAAATGTCGTCTAATTTTAATTTATTATTAATTTGTGATCCAAGTGTCATAAACCCTAGTATTAGTATTATATTTAGTAACTGGATGTATGCTTGCATTTTTTTTATCCCAAACTGTCCAAATCCAGATCTATTAAAATGATTTGTAGTCGCATTTCATACTCTGCGTTTAATATGTTTGTATGCAATATTTTGTTTTTGTAGTCACTCACATTGAGTAATATTTTTCACTTAAATTCATTGTTCTGAATGGTTTAAAATGTTTTTAAAAGCGTGAAAAATCTTGTATTTTTTGTATGAATTTGCACCCTAAAATTTAGGAGCTGTTCTTGTTGAAATTTAGATTTTAACATCGAATCTGTTAAATATGTCAATAAGTTGTTTCCTCTCCTTCACAATAGGTGTCCCCCCCCCCAACAAATGAAAAAAGGTACATTTTCCATTAGAAACTATTTAGTTTTGCAAAACATTGTACTAACAAGTACGAAATTAATTTCATGGAACCTGATATTGAAAACAATGGAATAATCACAATCTAGTAGGTGTACTGTAACGGGTACTACTCGGGTTCTTCTGCTAATCCTCTCGGGGAAAATATTCTTTAACTGTGATTTTAATTTAAAAACCGTTTTCCGTAGAGATGACGATTTAACAAATGTAACGACTATTTAGGCACCTGTCGTTGAGTATGTGAGTTAATGGTTAAGCGATTGACCGTTAAGCATGAAATCTCTAAGTAATAATAAAGGTAATCAACGACTGAGTGGTCACGCGTCTTGAGATCAGAAGTCGACGTAGAGTTTACCAGGAAGTGGTGAAGTGATCAACCTTGCAGCTGGCCGAGTTCTCGGGTTTCAAGAAGGACTATAACAAGGGCTTTATAATCCAGATAAGTACTTTCAATAATCCAGTTATCCGATCACGGGTACGGATTTCAATTGCTCTCAGATTCAGTTATAAAATTGCATATTTCGTAACGTGCTAAAATTAAATAAAAGTAGCTATTTTCATGGTCATATCTGCTTCTTCCTCGAACCCTTACACCCGTAACCTTCGGGTCGCCACAGTACATATAAAGAAAATATATTTTAATGTTCTTTTATTATTATAATAAAAGTTTAAGAAGTATTTCAAAATAAAGTTATATTATGTATATATAAATTTTTAAGTTTTAATGACGGGTGAGCTTTAGATACTTGTAGTTAAAACTTCAAGAGAACATGAATCCATTTGTCATGCATATTTATAATTTTCTTTCGAATTTCTATTGTTACTCATGTAACCTCTCGTGGAAGCCTGGGTTCCATGGAACACAGTTTGAAGACCACTGCCCTAGGCTATTGGTAGCACCAAATAGATTGTTCACAGGGGTTTAAAGAAATGGTTCGGAAGGTGACCAGCGACTTGAATTCCAGTGAAAAGACTGCGGGCGACCTTCTAGAAATTTAACTTCTATATTTTTGGTGGAAAGTGACAGTACGATCCGTTGCAGACCCGTGAGAACGATCCCAGCAGTCGACGATACCCAGTTTATGACAGTTAGATTTGCAATAGATATAGATACATAGTCTTGTGGTAGTCGTAGCAGCAACCACCGGGTGCAGAAATATTTCTCCCCTCGGTTCCGTGCCTAAATTGGGGAGAGAGATAGATGGTCGCCATCTATCGTGTATGAACCGAACCAAATCGTACTGTCACCTACCTGCACAGTGCTGAAAGCTAAAAAAAAAAGCTAACGACAGGCGTACACCTAGCTCCTT
>BMAO01024391.1:15836-78340 GCA_019973975.1 Trichonephila clavata | reverse complement strand
AAAGTAATTTCGAGAAATAATATTGGAAGTGCTGATTTTGTGAAGAGAAGGGAAAATGTTAAACGAGAAATCCATGACACGGACTCACGGGCCATGCACTCACATAGTACGCTCACACCCGCACAAAAGTGCTGGCGTCAGAAAGAAAGGAAGAAATTAACATGGGGATTAAGTTATACCCTCGGTAAAAGCCCGTACAACGCCGGGCCGGGTCAGCTAGTATACATATATATACCTAATATTAATTTTTATCCACAATATCTTAATTTAATACAGACAAATAGTAACAATCATGAAGTAAATTTTCTTGATATAGAAATTAAATGAAAAGATAATAAAATAATTACTGATATTTTTGATAAACGAGAAGACTTTAATTTCAATAATATAAATCTACCGCATTGGGAGTGTAATGTGCATGTTTCTATATTCAGAAATATTGTTATTGATTACACACTGTGCAATAAATTTCTAGTTTCAAATAAATCAGAAAAAATAAAAATCTATAAACATTTTACTAAATACTGTTTAATTCAAAACTACCAAATTAATTTTATTAATAGATATTTGAAAAAAGAAATTCTAAATAGTAAGGATTAAATTTCCATAGTTTTAACAGGTTAATATTATAGATTTATTATTCTTCCAAGATAGTTTTAAATACCCCAAATTTCTAGTTTTAGATAAAATTACTTTTTAAAAATTTAATATAACTTTTATATCATATTATTTTAGAGTCTCTAAGATAGTGGTAGTATGCTTACAATTCTTATTTTATTTCTATTCTTTTCATACTTTTGCTAAGTGCTATTATTCAGCCATTGCTTTGTTTTGAAATTGTATTTGGGTCCAGAATCTGGCAATAACTTGTTTATTGTACTCAGATTTAGCACGGGCTCTACATTTCTGTATGCAATTTTTAGGTAAGTTACCTTTTTCTCATAATGGATTTAGATTTCCTATCCATTAATTCCAATTGATTTTTGCTCGGTATTATTAACAGAAAGGTGGAAGGTTGGCTGGCCAGAAAACATGTTTAACCCCACTTTGATACAGAGAAATTTTTTAAGAGGAATTTTTTTGTAAACAAGCTATTTTAAGTCAGCAATGTTGGTAATAGTGTAGACTCCAGTCTTTTATATTTTTCTCTGTTATTTCAATTTTTTCATATCTCCTTTTAAATTCTGTTATCTGGATTTTGAATTCATTTAAGTATTAATCATGTTAACTCATCTCTCTCTTGTAGAGAAAATTTTGATTATATATATATATATATATATATATATTACAAAAATACAAAATTTAGTTATATACCTAAGATAACTATAGTTATGATAGAATACTTTTAGCCACAGAAATACTAGGGCAAACTCCTATCCTTAAGAAGTAGGATTGCAGGTTTAAACAATGTTTTTCGGCCAGCCAACCTTCACCTGAATTTGCCAATACTCTAGGCCATAGGGAAAGCAAGAAATTTCTAGATAAGTTTATTTATTATTATAAATAAAACCATAATCTATTAATGTAAACGATAATATTATAGCCTGTAATAATTACTAAAATATTTTTGAATCAAAGTTAAAATTATTAGATAAAGACTTACCACGTGAGAATTACAAAACATACTCCCCGGCAGTGTACAATAACAGTAACGCATAAAATTATTAAGTTTTGATAAAATAACATTAATACTATATATATACACATTTAAAATTCTATATTTTGTTTTAAAATTTATAGAAAATAAAAGTACCACCAAGAAATATATAATTAATTTTAAATAAAATATGATATTGTTAATTTACTTAGCTTGAGGCGCCATCTATCGATAAACTGTACAACTAATACATATTTTTATTTAACTGTTAGGTAATTTTTTATAAATTTAGGAGGGTATCCTTGTTCCATACAATGTTTAATAAAATTTTTAAAACTTAAATATATATTAAATTTTTCTCTAACTAATACGTTATTATGATACATATAATTGAAAATGATATTTCTATATATAGATATAGAAAGATTGGAGTTCCAGTAAGGCACTTTAAGAATTTTATAATTAAAATCCTCTATTTTATCATTAATATTGCAATGTTATTTACAGTTCTTAATACTCAATGATACATCTAAGTAATTAGTTTTAACTGGGTTACTATTAATTTTAATTAGCTTTAAGTAATTCGGATAAAAAATAATATTGGGGTTAAAATTATTATTTTTACCCAAAATAATTAGGTCATCTATGTATCTAAATATGTAATAATCTTTAATAATAATATAATTATTTTCGTAAAAGTGTAAATATAAATTAAGAAAACTACTGCTAGCAGCGCCACCTTGAGGCAAACCTATGGTTTGTTTGTACAGAGAACCATTAAAATTAATGTAGTTTTCTTTTAAGACTAAATCTATTAGAATTCTAAATTTTTGTAAATTAATATTAAGGTAATAATTACTATAGTTATCTAATATTAATTTACAAATAATATTAGATAAATATATCATTGATATTAATAGAATTAAAAAGATCTTCAAAGTCATAACTATAAACTGAATAAATATTTTTATTTTCAAAAAAATCTATAATATCTTTACTATTTTTAATTATGGCTTTATTACATTGCTTATTGATTAAGTTTTGTATAATATTATGCAGCATTTTACCTGCAGTAGTGATATAAGTTTTAAAACCATTTGTTACTGTTCTAAATTTAAACGGATTTTTATAGAATTTAGGTGTTAAAAATATATAAGGAAACTTAATCGTATGTATGGAAACACCCAATTTTCTATATATAGCGATAATTCGATTATTAATTTCCTTATCTGACAAGTCCAATCTTTAAAAAGATTCATTGTTTAAAAAGTGTTCATTAATCATATTATTATAAAAATATTTACAAATTATAGCATAATTACCAGGCACTTTGTCTATGTAAACAATGACAGAATTCTTTTGTAAATCATAAATCTTCTTTTTTACATCTTTATAAGTAATTACTGATTTAGAATGATAGTTAAATTTCATCAAGTCTTTTAAAATATTACACTTAAATTCATCAAAAGCCTCTAAAGGTAAACCATATTTAACTGCAGATTTAGTAATAAAATTATTTATACTATTATTAATTTGTTTTTTAACAGTATTAATGTTGTTAGAAATTGTTAAACTAAAACCAGTGCCTTTACTCATGATATATTTTAATATTATGTCCTTGATTATATTTAAATTGCCTGTGACTACAAGTTTATCATAGTATCAATAAAATCATGATAGTTCATACATTTACAGTCATCTATGTCAAGAGGAGATCTATTATTGTAATTAAAGATAAATCTGCCCATCGTTTTATTATATTTAAAAGCTTTTTTAACAATTACATTCCTAACAGGAAAAAATGACAAATGTCTATTAATTAAACTAGAAAAATTAACTTTATCAAACGTTTTATTCGAGAATAATAAAATGCAGTATTCTGTAGTAGGTTTATTAGATTTATCAATATTTATATTGAATTTATTATCTAAAAAATTATTGTCTTTAATGATGTGAACTGCATGAAACACCTTAAAGCGCTCATATTTAAGATTTCATCCAATATTACAACTTCCTTTTTATTAAGACCAAACATGTAGTATTTTATATGCTTGATATTAAAGTTTATTTCAAAATCATCTATAATAACTTTAATATTATCAATTAATGATTTCTTATCTCTGGTTTTCCATTTAGTTCTTTTGCTTCTGGAGTTTCTTTTAGAATTCTTATCTGAATTGGGAGCAGTATAAAAAAATTCTTTATTATTTTTCTGTAACATAATTTGGAGTGAGTTTTTAGCAAAGTATAAAACATTAAGACCATATAGATATATTGTATTAAAACTCCTGACAAAGTGATTTTCCCACCAGAATATCTGTGTTAGGTACAATTTTAATAATTGGCAATTCAACATTTTTAAATATATATATACATATATATATATATATATATATATATTATATATATATATATGTTACCGGCAAAGTATAAAATACGGCTTTCTATAGAATGCCTAGGCATTCTATACAATTCCTAAATCTAGCCGGCAATGTATGAAATGATTCCTATTTCACACATTGCCTAGGCATTCTATAGAATGCCTAATGAGAAACTGGCAAAGTACGAAATACATCTCAGATTCATTTCGAATATTGTCAATTGGCTAGACAAAACTTTCAACGCGTGTCTCAGGCTCAGAATCTGTTAGTTGTACATTGCTGTTTGTTCCGAAATGTCAAAATACTCAATTTTACTTAAACATATTAAAAAAAAATTGCTTTTTTCCTGTGTTTCCTAAAAATGGAGGAGCAAGCTATAATGTTGGAGAACAAGTCATGGTCTATAGCAGGGATCGGCAACCTATGTCACGCGTGCCACATGCGTCACGTGGTACAAATCTCAGTGGCACTTTGCACTACTCAACAAATTTGTAAATTTTTTAATTGTTTCAAAAATGCTCTGTTGTGTGGTTCGTTGAATCATATTGGTAGATTGGTTTGACACTCAACAGCTAAAAGGTTGCCGACCCATGGTCCATAGACATGAAGCAACTATTCAACGGCTACTTGCCCAAAATTCGAGTTGATGCTCCAAAAAAAAAAAGGTTTTTTCTTAACTGAAATTACTTACTAGAAGTTAATAAGTGATATAAAAAATGCTAAAATGATTACTAAGAAGGAACCCAGGGATGTTTGCGGAAAATAAAAGTAAACTCATTTAAACTGTTAAAGAAGGCGGCAGTACCATAAAACAGTGGTCCCCAACACTTGGTCCGTGGATCAAAGGTTATCAGGCAACTCAAGGTGCATTAAATTTTTTCCATTATATTTACTGAGGTGTATTTTTCTCGTGTTTGGGCAACTTTCCATAGAAATCACTTTATATTTTATGTAAAATCATTTTTTAATTATTTTTGGTGTAACTGAACTTTACTCTGAAGGTATGTTTAAATACATTTATATTATATAAAATCAAACAATTTAAAATATAAATAATCAACGTCCCACCCTCAGCGGGCTGCTGTAAAATTACCAAACATTGACCGATCTGGAAAAGAAAACTGTTGGGAAGAACTGCTATACAGTATTAAATCACGGTTTCTTTTTTCCCTCAATGAGGCTGCAGATTGGTATTTTTACCATTTTCAGACCTAGTACATTCTCCAGGGGCTGGTATCCCTTTTTAGTGCGGCACCATATAGGCGATACCAATTGCCTCCAGTAATTTTGACACCAAGTTTGACGATGTGAACTTGTTCTAGGAATTTAATTTGAAAAGAGAAAAATTAAATTCCTGATTCTGGGGATGTGATAGAATTCTGAAAAAACTTTCAACCAAATACAAAAATGGTAAACGTTATGATATTGAACTGTACATCCACCTACGGGAAACTTTCCAGAAAAAACAGAAAACTATTTTTAAAAAAAGGTAATGTAGTACAAAATTTTGATTTTTTCCCCCGAATGCCAATATATTGGCACTTGTAATGAGTGAGAAATAGGATGGTTTCTATCAGCTTGGAACTTTTGAAGGAATTTTAATATAAGAATATGCGAAATCACAATTTAACAATAATGTTTTTAATGACAGTCACATTATTTTGTCAGAATAACATTTGTATTTTTAGGAATATATAAGTCATTGATGTAATTTCCTTATCATGACCTTTTTTCATACTTTGCCTAAATAGCTTTGGGCATTCAAAAGAATGCCTAGGCATTCTATACAATGCCTAGGCAAAGTATGTAATAAATCTCATATTCCATACTTTGCCTAAAAACGCCATTCTATAGAATGCCTAGGCATTCTATAGAACGCCGGCATTTCATACTTTGCCGGTAACATATACATAAATAGAGCAAAATATGTTTCGTGAAGTTGTTCATTAATTAATTAATAGGTTTTTATGTATACAAATAATAATAAAAAAATGTGAATTTTAAATTTTAAAATGATTTTTTTAGAGTTAGAAATATGGTTTGTTTTTTATTCAATAATTCCCTTTAACAACAAATCTGCAAAAGAGTATATATATTTGTGTGTATAAATTGAGAAATTATAATTAACGTTCCAATTTTAAAACCACCTTGGGGTTGTCTTGAAGTTTGACATTGTTGCAACAATACGTAAGTACCATATAAACCTATATATTATATAAATATAATCTACAAAAATATTTTACATATAAATATTTTTAAGTGATTAGACTAATTGACATTTTTAAATCTTATATAATTTTATATAAATTTTTAAGAATGCATAATAATTAAAACAATGCTCTTATTGAAGATTAATAAAATAATCTATAATTCTCCCCATGTGCGAATGTGCACGAAAATGTGATCGACGAAAATATCGTAAAAGAAAACAGAGTACATCCAAACAATTGGATTCTCTTGCCCAGAATAAATAGAACTTTTCACTTTTATCCCGCGGTCCTAAGAACATACACATTTTTTTTTCAAAAAGACTATAATTTTGTTCTAGGTAGGGTTTAAAAAAGAAAATGTACCGAAAGAAAATATTTTTGTTATATTTGATACAATGTACCTCATAATATTACGGTTTTATGTATGAAAAAGGACGAGGAAAAGTAACATTCAAATTTATTTTGCATAAATTTGAATGTTCTTGATATACAGCATATTGCACAATAGTATAAATAATTTGTATAATCTAAATTTCAAAAGAAGGAATTTAAAGAAATATTATTATTGTAAATTTCCTAACACATATTTTTTTACAAATTAAGTACATTTTTTGTTCGTTAACGGTTCATAGAGAGTTTAATTTTCTTTTCCAAAATTTTGTAAATCTTACTTTGTTTTAGGTTGTTTAAAACAATATAGCAGATAAAGCATAACGGCATACATTACAGTAGTAATCTCTATTTTGTAAAACTAATTCTACTTGATTTCAACTTTTAAAATTAAAAGTGTAAAATTACTTAAATCTAATGTTTTATTTGTTGATGTAATAGATGTTACAAAATTTTAGATTAAATGTATATCATATACAGCTAAAATTTTCAATTTGAAAAAAATTACTGCTGTCAATTATTTTTCTAGATAGTTCGACGTATTTTTTTAGACCAATGAATTCATGAAAGTTTCTGTTATGGAATTTTTCTAGCTATGACTCGTACGTTATATACCAGTTTTTAATTAAAATGAATCAAAAATAAATGATATATTTTCAACTACACGGCGTACTAATTTTGATAATATTGGGTTGAAAAATTTGGCTTACGTGTTTGACGTGCCAATGGATTTCAATTTATAATGTCTGTGTTTCAGGAAAGCTGTTTAATTCATTTCTCCTATCATAGCTGGAGTTTGATAAGCATACCATCTTGTGTCATCTCGAGGGCAGCTCGCATGCTGTAAAAATTAACTCTATACAATCGGTAGTTTTCTTATTATTCCACATGTGACTTTTCTGATTTCGAATAATTTGAAAATAACCTATCGATGGAATTTTCTCCCAAAATAAGGCTTCACATTCTGCTGAATACCCCCCAATTAGATTAAAGGAAAAACTATAACTTTTATATATACACACATATAAATAGGGCAAAATTTTTTTCGTGAAGTTGCTTATTAATTAATTAATAGGCTTATATTTATATACAAAGAATTATAAAAAAATTTTAAATTATTAATTTTAAAAGTTATTTCTTAGAGTTAGAAATTTGTTTTATTCAATAGTTCACTTTAACAACAAATCTGCAAAAAAGTATATATATTTGTATGTATAATGTGAGAAATTATAATTGAAGTTTCTTTTTCAAAACCAACTTTGGGTTGTCTTGAAGATTGACATTGTTGCAACAATATGTACGTACCATATAAACCTATATATTATATAAATATAATCTACATAAATATTTTACATATAAATATTTTTAAGTGATTAGATTAATTGATATTTTTAAATCTTACATAATTTTATATAAATATTTAAGATTGCCTAATAATTAAAACAATGCTCTTAGTGAAGATTAGTAAAATAATCTATATCTCCCCATGTGTGAATGTGCACGAAAATATGATCTACGAAAATATCGTAAAAGAAAACAGTACATCCAAACAATTGGATTCTCTAGCCCAGAATAAATAGAAGTTTTCACTTTTATCCTGCGGTCCTAAGAACATACACATTTTTTTTTTCAAAAAGACTATAATTTTGTTCTAGGTAGGGTTTAAAAAAGAAAATGTACCGAAAGAAAATATTTTTGTTATATTTGATACAATGTACCTCATAATATTACGGTTTTATGTATGAAAAAGGACGAGGAAAAGGAACATTCAAATTTATTTTGCATAAATTTGAATGTTCTTGATATACAGCATATTGCACAATAGTATAAATAATTTGTATAATCTAAATTTCAAAAAAAGGAATTTAAAGAAATATTATTATTGTAAATTTCCTAACACATATTTTTTTACAAATTAAGTACATTTTTTGTTCGTTAACGGTTCATAGAGAGTTTAATTTTCTTTTCCAAAATTTTGTAAATCTTACTTTGTTTTAGGTTGTTTAAAACAATATAGCAGATAAAGCATAACGGCATACATTACAGTAGTAATCTCTATTTTGTAAAACTAATTCTACTTGATTTCAACTTTTAAAATTAAAAGTGTAAAATTACTTAAATCTAATGTTTTATTTGTTGATGTAATAGGTGTTACAAAATTTTAGATTAAATGTATATCATATACAGCTAAAATTTTCAATTTGAAAAAAATTACTGCTGTCAATTATTTTTCTAGATAGTTCGACGTATTTTTTTAGACCAATGAATTCATGAAAGTTTCTGTTATGGAATTTTTCTAGCTATGACTCGTACGTTATATACCAGTTTTTATTAAAATGAATCAAAAATAAATGATATATTTTCAACTACACGGCGTACTAATTTTGATAATATTGGGTTGAAAAATTTGGCTTACGTGTTTGACGTGCCAATGGATTTCAATTTATAATGTCTGTATTTCAGGAAAGCTGTTTAATTCATTTCTCCTATCATAGCTGGAGTTTGTGAAGCATACCATCTTGTGTCATCTCGAGGGCAGCTCGCATGCTGTAAAAATTAACTCTATACAATCGGTAGTTTTCTTATTATTCCACATGTGAATTTTATGATTTCGAATAATTTGAAAATAACCTATCGATGGAATTTTCTCCCAAAATAAGGCTTCACATTCTGCTGAATACCCCCCAATTAGATTAAAGGTAAAACTATAACTTTTATATATACACACATATAAATAGGGCAAAATTTTTTTCGTGAAGTTGTTTATTAATTAATTAATAGGCTTATATTTATATACAAAGAATTATAAAAAAATTTAAATTATTAATTTTGAAAGTTATTTTCTTAGAGTTAGAAATTTGTTTTATTCAATAGTTCACTTTAACAACAAATCTGCAAAAAAGTATATATATTTGTATGTATAATGTGAGAAATTATAATTGAAGTTTCTTTTTCAAAACCAACTTTGGGTTGTCTTGAAGATTGACATTGTTGCAACAATATGTACGTACCATATAAACCTATATATTATATAAATATAATCTACACAAATATTTTACATATAAATATTTTTAAGTGATTAGATTAATTGATATTTTTAAATCTTACATAATTTTATATAAATATTTAAGATTGCCTAATAATTAAAGCAATGCTCTTAGTGAAGATTAGTAAAATAAAATCTAATCTCCCCATGTGTGAATGTGCACGAAAATATGATCTACGAAAATATCGTAAAAGAAAACAGTACATCCAAACAATTGGATTCTCTAGCCCAGAATAAATAGAAGTTTTCACTTTTATCCTGCGGTCCTAAGAACATACACATTTTTTTTTTCAAAAAGACTATAATTTTGTTCTAGGTAGGGTTTAAAAAAGAAAATGTACCGAAAGAAAATATTTTTGTTATATTTGATACAATGTACCTCATAATATTACGGTTTTATGTATGAAAAAGGACGAGGAAAAGGAACATTCAAATTTATTTTGCATAAATTTGAATGTTCTTGATATACAGCATATTGCACAATAGTATAAATAATTTGTATAATCTAAATTTCAAAAAAAGGAATTTAAAGAAATATTATTATTGTAAATTTCCTAACACATATTTTTTTACAAATTAAGTACATTTTTTGTTCGTTAACGGTTCATAGAGAGTTTAATTTCTTTTCCAAAATTTTGTAAATCTTACTTTGTTTTAGGTTGTTTAAAACAATATAGCAGATAAAGCATAACGGCATACATTACAGTAGTAATCTCTATTTTGTAAAACTAATTCTACTTGATTTCAACTTTTAAAATTAAAAGTGTAAAATTACTTAAATCTAATGTTTTATTTGTTGATGTAATAGGTTTTACAAAATTTTAGATTAAATGTATATCATATACAGCTAAAATTTTCAATTTGAAAAAAATTACTGCTGTCAATTATTTTTCTAGATAGTTCGACGTATTTTTTTAGACCAATGAATTCATGAAAGTTTCTGTTATGGAATTTTTCTAGCTATGACTCGTACGTTATATACCAGTTTTTATTAAAATGAATCAAAAATAAATGACATATTTTCAACTAACGGCGTACTAATTTTGATAATATTGGGTTGAAAAATTTGGCTTACGTGTTTGACGTGCCAATGGATTTCAATTTATAATGTCTGTATTTCAGGAAAGCTGTTTAATTCATTTCTCCTATCATAGCTGGAGTTTGTGAAGCATACCATCTTGTGTCATCCGAGGGTTGCTCGTTTGCTGTAAAAATTATCTCTGTCTAATCGGTGGATTCCTTATATTTCCACATGTGCCTTTTATGGTTTCGAATAATTTGAAAATAACCACACAATCGATTGAATTTTCTGCAAAAAGAGGTCTTCACATTCTGCTGAATACCCCCTAATTAGAATAAAGAAAAATCTATAACTTATATATATATATAATATATATATATATATATATATATATATATGTTACATATATGAATTGTGTGTTTAGTTATATATATGAGTTGAATAGTTTTCGGATTTGGTATATAGTTAGGTATGTCTTTGGTGAATTATGGAGAGGGGCACAAATGTTCTGAGTTAGCATATACAAAAACTAAAAAATCTTTTAAAAATACACAAAAATGTGTGAGTTTTTCTGATATTCATGATCTTTTTATTTAACCTTATGATTATAAACCATGTGTTGCTAAGGTTTATAAAGCTAGAATTTTTTGGAACTCCAAATATAATCGGAGATTATCTCGTATGCGAGAGCATAAAATTAATGTTTTGGATGGTAGAGATGAAGTTCAAAGAGATGGGTGTTTTGGTAATTTAATCTGAAACTACACCTTTCAAATATATCCATTGTCTGAAACTTAAATTCAGATCTTGCACTGACAAAAGATGCAAGGCATGTATCATGATTAGTGATGAACAGTTAGATATGAATTCGAGATATATATTTTGTAAAACCTTCAATTGTATTTACAGAATGTCATGTAATGTGTGTAAAATCTCTTACATAGTACAGACCTCGAATACTATCAATATTAGACTAAATCAGCATAGATCTGATTCTAAGAGATTTGAGTGTAACAAAAATCATAGTAAGGTGTAGATCGGGTGATTTAACAAACATGGATTTAATAATATAGCTGTACCCATACTTAAAATAGTTCCAAATACCAAACAGAGATTGTGGTTCAAAAATTACTGTATAGGTGCATTTAGAATATTTTATCCTTATGGTCTGAATATTATCGGGAACAACAGAAATATTTTGCCATCTTTTAAACAAAAATCTGAAGTGTCATTATATATTCCGAAATTCAATAAATCTTATGGTAACAACTATAAAGTTGGAATCTCAAGAATTTCAAGATCTAAGCGTGGAAGGAGAGTTATAAGAAACAGCACTACTCTTAAGAGGTCTATGATGGAGTTAGTTAATAAATTTGATAACTTTAACGCAGGCTTAATTAAATATTTTATGTTTGGAATGAATAAAACTAAAATTAAAGTTATGACAGATATTTTAAGCAGATGTAAGTTTTTAGATTCTCATGGTATGCATATGATTAGTGATCTTAATAATTATCTAGTACATAAAATGAATATCAAATTAGATGCAGTAGAAAATTACAATACAGAATATTGTACTGTGTTGTTTATGAATAAATCCTTTAACAAAATTAATTTTTTAGGTATATTTCAGAAATGTCAATCCTTTTTTCCTATTAAAAATGTTATTCTTAAAAAGGCTTTCAAATATAACAAGAAACTTGGCAGATTTATTTTCAATTATAATCAAGTTTGGGAGCTCCTATGTCCGGAGGCATGTAAATGCTATTTATATCGTGATTATATCGATGCTTATCATCAGCACGTTGTCACCGGAGACCTGGGCATTGTAAAAGATGATTTATTGAGAAATTTTATGAAAAAAGGTACTGGCTTTAGGCTTATGATCACAAAAAATAAATCCATCGTTATAAAACAAATCACAAGAGATTTGGATACTTTCTACATTAAAATGGCTATCAAATACGGAATGCCGATAGAAGCTTTCAATCAATTTAGATCTCTTGTTTCAATAGAAATTGGAAAATTGGATTTCAACGTTGAAAATGAAATTATGTACTATAAAGACCTTAAAGTATCGATAGATAATATTCAAAAAGATTTCGTGATTACTTATGTTGATAAAGTCTCTGCTAATTATGCCATAATATGTAAATATTTTTATAGTAAATTATTAAGTGATCATATTTTAAATAATAATGCATTTCAAAAGTCGATTCATAGCAATAGAGATTATAATCGTCTTTTGGCTTTAAACAAGATTAAATATTCATCTCAAAACTATTAAATACCCACGAATTTTTTTAACACCAAAATTCCACAAAAGTCCAATAAAATTCCGTACTATTACAAATGGGTATAATACATATATAACGAAGTCTGGGAAGATTTTACAATCTCTTCTTCAAAATACTATTGATAACTTTCAACACAGCAATAATTAAAAATAGCTTAGAGATTGCTAGAGTCACGAAGGATATGATGGTTTTTTCCATGCACGGCTTTGACTTCGAGGACCTTTTTAATTCTATTGTTATAGATGATATGATTAGGGATCTACATTTATTTATGATAAAATGAATTACATAATTCAATGAAAAAGGTAAAATTTGATATCCTTGTTAATCTTGTATTACAAGAAAATTTCATAGCATTTGATCAGAATCTTTACAAACAGATCAGAGGATTACCTCAGGTTATTCCTGCTAGTAATTGTTTAGCTAACCTGTATCTACATTTGTTTGAAATTGATCATATTTTTAATGAATCTTTCTTATTTTATCGTTATAAAGATGATATAATAATTTTTGGTAAAAATAGTGAATTCAAACCAAATTTTATGTTCTACCCTCACAATCTCAACCTGCTTAAAACTAACTTTAACTCTAATATGGTTAAATTCCTGGATTTAGACTTGCATCTTATTGACAATAGAGTAGTCTGTAACATTTTTGACAAAAGAAATTCTTTTAGTTTCCATGTAATTAAAATTCCTGTATATGGAACAGTAATTTGCATCTATCAATTTACAGAAATAATGTTTTGAATTTTTTACTTAGGAATGATAACTTAACTACCAACAAAATAGATAAATGTAATAATATCAAGAAGTTCTTCCAATGTTGCTTAGATCATGACTATCCTTTTAACTTCTTAAGAACTTATATTCATCACAAATATATTAATCATCTTGCTACTTCTGATTTCAAAACCACCATATAACAATAGGATCTCTAAGTCCATATTAGTGGTTTTGCTGTGAAGATTCTGTTTTAACACTCTTCACACAGTTTATAGATATTTTTTCACACCCTTCTTAAAAATCTTATACATTGAAAAATTTCTACATTTTTGGCAACCAACCAAATTTCTACATTTTGACAACCAACCAAATTTCTACATTTTGACAACCAACCAAATTTCTACATTTTTGACAACCAAACAAGTTATAACCTACCAAATTTGATTGTCATCTTTCTTGGTGTCTATCCTTACAAGCTGGTACAAAGGATGCGGTTAAGTGTAATTTAGGTTTTTATTACAACTCATAAAAGCTTTCCACTGGTTTCAAGACCGTTGGAACTCCTGAAAAAGCTCTGTGAGCAGAAGTTTAGAAAAATCTTTTTTGGAAGAATCCTTTTATTGGGTAATTCTTTTAATATTTTTCTGCTTAAACATTTTGGGAGAATTTTTTTATGAATAGCAGTCGGTTGTTCTTTCATAATTTCTATGAGATTTTTAATACTTGGAATTTTTACACTTTAAATTTCTATTTATTTTATTTTGGTCATTCTTACCGAGTTGCAAAGGGGGAATGTTGGCACCTTCAAACTAGTTTAACCCCACTTATTCGGTCCTAAGTCCGAAATTGCTTTTTGACTCGCTAGGTTCTTATTTGTATTTCATTTGATTTAAGCTTCATGATTTTATTAAGTATTTCCTGTTATGTTCTTTATTTTCTTTAATATATATTATAAATTTCTTCCATACATATATATATATAGGGCAAAATATGTTTCGTGAAGTTGTTTATTAATTAATTAATACTTATAGTTATACAAAGATATAAAAAAAATGTAAATTTTAATTTTAAAAATAAATTAATTTTTCTTAGAGTTAGAAATGTGTTTTATACTATAGTTCACTTTAACAACAAATCTGCAAAAGAGTATATATATTTGTATGTATAATGTGAGAAATTATAATTGAAGCTAAACTTTCAAAATCAACTTGGAGTTGTCTTGAAGGTTGACATTGTTGCAACAATACGTAAGTAACATATAGACCTATATATTATATAAATATTATCTACATAAATATTTTACATATACATAATTTTAAGTGATTAAAATAATGGACATTTTTAAATCGTACATAATTTTATACAAAAATTTAAGAATGCCTAATAATTAAAACACTGCTCCTTGTGAAGAATGGATAAAATATATAAACTAATCTCTCCATGTGTGAATGGGCACAAGAAAGTGAACTACGAAAATATCGTAAAAGAAAACAGAGTACATCCAAACAATTGGATTCTCTTGCGCAGAATTAATAGAAGTTTTCTCTTCTATCCTGCGGTACTAAGAACATACACATTTTTTTTCACAAAGACTGTACGTTTCTTATAGGTAGGGTTAAAAAAAGAAAGTGTACCGAAAAAAAGAATTTTTTTTTACATTTGATGTGTAACTCATACTATTATTGTTTTTGGTATGAAAAAGTAAAGGGAAAGACTTATTTTGCATAAATTTGAATGCTCTTGATATACAGCATGTTGTACAATAATATGATTAATTTGTATAGTCTAAATTTCAAAAAAAGGAATTTTAAGAAATATTATTATTATAAATTTCCTAACACACATTTTTTTACAAATTAAGTAAATTTTTTGTTCGTTAACGGTTTATGGAGAGTTTAATTTCTTTTCTAAAATATTTTAAATCTTACTTTCCTTTAAGTTGTTAAAAACAATATAGCAGAAAAAGCATAACGGCATACAATTTAGTGGTAATCTCGATTTTATAACACTAATTCTACTTGTGTGTTTTCAACTTGGAAAAGGAAAATTGAAAAATTACTTAATTCTAATATTTTATTTGTTGATGTAATAGGTTTTCCAAAATTTTAGATTAAATGTATATCATTTACAGCTAAAACTTTGAATTTGTAAAAAAAATTACTGCGTCAATTATTTTTCTAGAAAGTTCAACGTATTTTTTAGACTAATGAATTCATGAGAGTTTCTGACATGGAATTTTTGTATTTATGACTCGTACGTTATATATACCAGTTTTTATTAAAATGAATCAAATATAAATGATATTTTTTCAACTACACGGCCTATTCTTTTTCATCATTTTCAGTTGAAAAATTTGGCTTATATTTTAGACGTGCCAATGAATTTCAATTTATAATGTCTGTATATAAGGAAAGCTGTTTAATTCCTTTCTCCTAGCATAGCTGGAGTTTGTGAAGCATACCATCTTGTGTCATCCGAGGGTAGTCATTTGCTGTAAAAATTATCTCTATCTGATCGGTGGTTTCTTAATTATTCCACATGTGCCTTTTAGGGTTTCGAATAATTTGAAAATAACCAGTCGATAGAATTTTCTGCAAAAATAGGGATTCACATTCTGCTGAATACCCTCCCCCATTTCCTTCGCGATTTTCGGAAAGACATTGTTGACTCCATCAGACAGAGAAGAAAACGAATCTAATACGACAGTTTATTTTTGCTTTTAAAAAAAGAGACTTTAATGGGAAGAATGTAGCAAGACAAAAAGTATTCTGCAGTCCAGATTGTAATGGAGGGTTATGCGCAATACGGGGTTTTCGAAATCCTCGTAATGATAAACTTTGAATCAGAATATATTTCATAATCTTTCATGTGAATGCAAAAGATATAAATAACATTTGTAATTCAAGATAAAGCTGTGTATTCTGTGCTTAATATTTAGAGTTAAAATCTAATAAAATCTAATAATTTACGAAATACAAAATATAACATTTACAGTTAAATTACTCATGTATTAAATCTGTGCTTCTCAAACTTTTATTATTTGCGACCCAATATTCAGTCAAAATTTTCATCGTGTCCGCTTCCATACACTAACAATGAATTGAATTAAGTAATACTATAGAGAGACGCTAAAGCTACGATATGATTTTAACTTATTAAGTGTCATCAGCGTATGTAAACGTCTCGCTCAGTCAAAGCATTTACTACCTCGGAGGTATATACACTCAAGAGCCAAAACATTATGACTACTCATACATTTTGCAATGAACTCTCCTGGATGACGTGGAAGGCACGTGATCAGGTGGAAGTGGTATTTAACTGCTGTTGGAGAGTCTGAAGAATCATTATTTCACTTACTTCTGTGTATGATGGGAAAGGCAGCGAATCTAAGCGACTTTGATAGAGGGCAGATCGTAATGACTCAAAGGCTCGGAACAAGTATTTCCGAAACTGCGCGACTCGTGGGTTGTTTGCGATCTGCAGTTGTTAGTACTTATGCAAATTAGATGAATGACGGTGAAACCAGCAGTAGACGACATGATGTTGGGCATCCACACGCTATCGAAGAAAAAGTTTGTCGGAGTCTGTCTCGCATGGTGAAGCAAAACCGGAGCCAGGCAGGGGCTCAGCTGAAAGCCCAATACAATGCATGGCCAAGTAGAATAGTATCGGAGCACACGGCTCAGTGGACACAGTTGGATATCGGGCTACGTAGCTAACGTCCCACTCGTGTGCCTTTGCTGACCAAGTGTCATCGCCAACTGCGCCTCCGCTGGGTCGCGACTGGTCCATGGATCAGTGGGAGAGAGTTGTCTGGTGGGATGAATCACGGTTTGTAAATCATCACGCTGATGACCGCGTCAGGATACGCCTTCGTCTAGGCGAACAGTTGCTCCCTCAATGTACAGTAGGTCATACACAGGTCGGTGGTTGTGGTGTTATGCTTTGGGGGACGTTCTCTTGGGCGTCTCTGGGACCCGTGTTTGTGGTAGTGCAGACCATGAATGCTACAGGGTATCTCAACATCATTGCGGACCAGTTGCACCCTTACATGGCCTCTGTTTTTCTAGCTGGAAATGGAATATTCCAACAGGACAACGACCCATGTCACAAGGCTAAAATTGTGTTGGAGTGGTTCCAGAAACATGATGCTCAGTTCCAGTTAATGTCTTGGCCACATAACTCACCGGATCTCAATCCGATAGAACAGATTTGGGATGTCATGGGACGGCAGCTCAGATTTCAAAGACCTCCAATTCGCAATATCTCAGATTTGCGGGACCGTTGCTTAAACATCTCGTCCAATCTGACTCCGGCCATTTACGACAAGCCCATGGCTAATTTTTAAAATTGTTCATAACTTAGTTTTGTAAATTAATTATAAAAGGCATCATTATGTGCTGATACATTTATAAGTATATTTTATCAGTGTAAATGTGCATTTTATGTTTATTATGTTATAAACTTTTAGTTTGTTTACTTTCTGTAAAACAATATCTTTTTTACAAATTTAATTTGTTTTCAATTTTTCAATATGCTTGCACCCCGCTCGTAGATTTATTACGCCTCCCTAGGGCACGCACCGCACAGTTTGAGAAATAGATTTTTAAAAGGTTTAAAAGACGGATTTTAAATAGATTTTTTCACAATAATTTTTAAGAAATATTTTATGCGAATGGTGCTATTATGCTTCAATAATTATATATGTTTGAAAAGCGCATTAAAAAATCGATATTTTTGATCCATAATTCAGAAAAAAATTAACAGTTTTAATAATGTGAACAGTCATTTAAGTAGTACAGGAAAGCAGAATTTATTTAGAGATTATGTAATGTGACTATAAATTAATGAGTATTGATATCACCTCCTTCAATTGTGCATCTACTGAACAATTATGGAATTACTTTGTATTTTTCTTGCTGAAGTAAAAATTTTAAGAAAATATTAAATATATATTTTGATTTCTATCAGAAAAATATCTCAAAATATCAATCATTTTGTCATGGAAAAAAAAATTCCCTGATTATTTATTTTTCAAGTGGATATCATATTTGGTAAGTAATGAAAAATAGTAAAACTGTAATATTTTACATACGCAACATGAAGTCAAATTTTCAGGAAGAGATGAGAATAGAAGGGGCTGGTATAAATAACTGCCCATAAACATGTAAAATGAAAACTAAGATATTGCTCGTACGTTCTTTCTAAAACAGTGTTTCTAAAACTTTCAGTATTGGCGACCCAATTTTCAATCATAATTTCCTCGAGCCCCCCCCCCCCACATATAATAATAATGTATTGAATACAATAATAATGCACTTTGAAGCTAAAGCTACAATATGATTTTAATTATAAACCTTACAAATTAATAAGGTAAGTATTAAAATTTGTATATCTTACTTATAAGTAATATATATTTTACTTATAAGTAATCCATTACTTTTAAGTAGTAGGATGACAATGGTTCAAAATTACGCGGACCATCGTCAAAAGCCCTCGTGTTGCTAATCAATGCGACGTTAATATTCTCTCACTCACTCACACTCACTTAAGTAGTAGGATAATATTATTATGCTATTTTTCCTTTCTCTAATTTTTAAATAGAACTGATCACAAAATGACATATAAATAAGATTTATTTCCTCCATCATTCATTTAATAAAGTACAAATATCATTAGAAAAAAATAGTCTAGAATATGTTGCTCTACATAGGATAGGAAGAATAATTGTGTCATTTTCAATATATAAACTGAGAAGACTTCAAAATGCTTTAACCTCGGAGCAGGCGCACACTCGATACTTACGTTAATGGTCGCGCGGGGTGACCGAGTCCCCCCAATCCTTTTTTAAAATCATTTTTATTGGGCACGATGAAAATCATAATTCCAGTAAATAATTTAAGAGAAAGTATACTTACCTACTTTTAAGAACTTTTCCATTTTTCTTTGATTATTTGAAAAAAAATCCAATCAAACTGAACTAAAATGCGCGTGGTGGGATAAAAGGACACAAACGGTGCCAGTTTAATCTCTTTTCGGGCCCTAGGTGCAAAAGATCAGCAGGTCCTCCTGGCACTGTCGAATCCAAGGAGTGGCTCTGATCCGGTTAAATCCAGCTTATCTGGGTCCCCACCCCAACCGCGCCCTGCGTGACTGCTCCCGAGTTAGAAGTGTATTCAATATAAGAATATGGATGTTAGTTCTAAAAAGAATTATGTAAAGCGTTTTTCATTATGCTTTAGATGTTTGAGAGTACTCATAATAAATCTTGGCCAAAATAATCCTTCAAAGTGCTCTCTGTGCTTTTCCAAATATCAAAAATATTTTACATGAAAAGAAGCGCAACACAAAAACATATTATTTACAACTCCTCTAAATGAAAATAAGCACACTAGAGTGAGGACGTAACTAACCATACCAATAAATTCGCAGGTCAATTAGTTGATCTGCAAATGTATTCTAATCTCTGGGTGAAAAGTGAATTAAGTCTTTTTTCTTCCTACAGCTAATGTGCAATATTTCGATAATAATATGATGAATTTTTTATCTTAGAATTTTTTTCATTCTGGGTCTGGGCTTTGTTTTTTCTCTGAAAGAGTAGTATTTTAGGTTTAAAAAACACACACAAAAATCTTTCATTTCTCTCGTGGAATTACAAAAAATCAAACAAAATGCTTTTTTTATTTGGTTATAGGATATCAAGATAGCTAATAAACGTGTTTTGAAGCTCTTATTTTCGAAGACGTATTATAGCCAGATGATATGTATAAAAGATATCAATGTAAATGTGTGTTTTTGTATTATGTCAGAAAACATTTTGTTTTACTTTATATCAGTAAATTAATTTTTAAAATCTCTTATTTTCGATATGCTCGCGCCTCCCTGGTAGAGTTATCACGCCGCCCTCCAGGGGGCGCTCCCCATACTTTGAGAAACGATGGGCTAGACACATCGTTACGTAACAAAGTAAGAGAATGGAAGATAAAGAAGGTGACTCTTGGTGGGCTTAACGAGGGAAGCTTTAGATATAAAAACATCACAGAGTTGTAAAATTCCTACAGAAAAGCAATAAAAGATAATGTACCTAATACCCAAAAAATGAAAGCTGCTATATATGCCAGCCTGATGCATGACTCGTCAACTGACAAAAGTCCTATGCATGGTAAATGTCCTGAAGGGGAATCATCACGGTGTTTTTATAAAATAGAAATAGCCAAAAGTGAGTCCCTAGAGTCACATATTTCCATGAGAACTTACTTGTCGCCACAAGCAGTGACAAAAATTATGCCTGTATATCAACGTTTAGCTTCAGATGCCATTCTTGAAAGATGCGTAGGAGGCAAGACGTAAAATTGTAACGAAAGTCTGCCTAGCTGCATTTTGGCGAAAATGCCCAAAAGTGGTATTCGTATCCAAAAGGAGGCTGGAAATAGCAGTAACAAATGCCGTTGAAAAACAAAATCTGGGCTATGTGAAATCTCTTGAATCGAAAGAGAACTCATACCTAAATGTTAGTTTTTCTTTGACTATTGTTGAAAAACAAGATAAGCGACACATTTCTCAAAACATTTCTGCAAAAAAAGAAAAAAGGAAAAGAAATACCACCAATAAAATGTAGCCTTGCCGGGGTTTTTAAATTTTTTTTTATCAGAGCAAACAGTTTTCTTTTTATGAGTAATTGAATATGATACTGTTTTCAATTTTTATAATTTAATCGTATTGAAATACTTTATATTTACTCATTGTGATTAATGAAATACATAGTATATATTTGGTTGATGAAATGCATTCTGCTAATTTACTTTAGATATTATTAGAATGTTCTAGCTTATTTTTTAATTTTTATCACTATATATATATATATATACATATATATATATAAATAGATAGATAAATTCGGCACCTATCTTATGTTTATATATATTATATTAGTTTTTTAAAATTTATATACGTATATAACTTCAATTTTGTTTTATTAGTTATTTTCTTCTTTCTAGTTTACTTCTGATATTATTAGAAAGTTCCATGTTACTTTTCAATGTTTATCACTGTATATACCAAATATGTCGATGTGACTCTATCAATAAGTATTGTGCACAGTCTTATATATATTCTGCATTTATCTTATATTTATATGATATTAGTGTTTTTCTATTTCAAATTTATATTTATATTTTCATTTTGAAAAAAAAACTAAGTTAATTTCCTTTAAAATAAAAAAAGCTGTTTTTTTTAAATCAAAAATTTGCCTCGAAACCAAAATTCAAAATGTTCCATGTGTTGCAATTTTTGTCGGATTATAACAAAACTTTCCAAAAGTATTCCTCCAATATGCAATTATAACTTCTGGATGCATGTAGTAATAGCGATAGGGTGAAAGAAGAAATAAAAGTTTTTTTATTTATAAGTCATTAAAATTCTTGAAAATTTCATATAAAAATTTGCGTTTACCCCTATTTTGTAAATTATCATTTAAAGCATTACATTGCAAGCATAAATTTGTAAAAAATTGCTTAGAAAAGTTAAATTAATTAAAAATATTAAATTAAAAAAATCTAAACGCATGGATCGATTTGAAATTTTGAAATTATCGTTATTTTTTTTAAATTTTAAATTTCATAAAAATTACTCATTTTTTTCTCACCAAATTTTTTATATGGTTTTAGTTATAACTTAAATACACGCAAGCAGTCAAAATTTCGAGCATGTGTGTGACAAATTAAAAAAAAAAATGTCTGTCCACAGTAGCCTTAAAGGTTTATAGAGCTAGAAATATATTAATTATTCTTAAGCTTGAAAAAAAAACCCGAATAAATAACCGCAAAACATAAGAGCATTGCACACATTTACACCAGGTTTTTTTCGTATAAAAGGGGGTGCGCGTTATATGGTGAATATACCTTGAAATTAAAAAAAATACCTCTTGAAGGTATAGGTGCGCATTATACGGCGCTGCGCGTTATAATCCGGATTTTACGGTAATTAATGAAAATATAGATGTTATTTCTCCACATAATTATTTTAGTTTTTTCACCTTTTTTAAAAGGAATATGAATATAAAAACCGTGATTGATAACGCATGGAAATGAAGCACACTTTTTTAAAGAAAAAAAAAAGATATGATTACGCGCGCGCGAGAGAGAAATACTAAAACGTAGCTATTTCTTTTTGAACAGACTTGCGTATGTATGATGAATGACTAAATTTAAATATAACATAATCCTTTGCCAATAAACTTCTTTTTGATTTTATCGCACCATCAATTGTAATCAAATAATTGCCGCCGCATTTTAGAAATTCCCATTAAGCTGAACATATCTTCATACGGTATAATGTGTTAAGTTCTTAAAATAAAAAAAGACATTACCCTTTTCAATTAATCGTGTTCTTAACGTACATTTTTAAATTTCAGATGTACAGGTGTCCCTCGTATTACACAGTACTTGTAAAACTTGGTTTCGATATTACACGGCACAACACTTGAGTTTAACACTACTCGGTTTGGATATAACATAATTTTTAAATACTGATGTCATTTTTCGTTCAATAAGAGGGATTCCGAACTGTATTGCTACAGAATATCGCTGATTTTTTTTTACTATGTATTGAATATGTATAATTATTTATTATTATTTATGTACTAACCTTTCAGATGTCAATGTTAGCTTTAAAACTGTATTATAAATTGTAGTATAATTTAATTAAAATTGTATTTTAAACTTTTGCACTTCATATTTTTGTTATGGACTAAAAAAATCAAATTAGCTTACTTTTCCATTTGTGTGTTTCTTTCGAATGAAACTTTAGGTTTATAACATTTTACACCTGAACATTTGATTTCATTGTAAAACGATACACATTGCCTTGATTTATATTATTTCAAAAATTAGTATAGCTCAATACAACACGATACTTATTGCCCTGATTTATATTATGTTTATTCACAATTACTTTAATAAATGAATAGAATAATGATTTAAATAACTAAATAAAAAGTCTCGTATAACACACGGTTTCGATAAAGAGAGGTGCATATGAACCAATACATTTTTATTTTTAAAGATGATCACAAATATAATCTTCTGCAAAAATGTATAATTTTTTAAATTTCGGTATCGTGGACTTAACTATTTTGTTTTAACGATAGTACTCTCTTAATCATTAATTTTCTGGGCGAAGTCATAGTAAATTAGTATCTGATTAGTCTGAAAAATTTTGAGTGATATATTCTACAATGTATAACATTGATTGAGATTTAATTTGAATATGAAAGTAAATTTATAATCCTAAATTAATTACGTTTTTAACTGACATTTTAGTTATGTACAGCTTTTTTTTAACTAATGTAACATGAAGTAATATTAAAAATGAAATAGTTTAAAACTTTTCAATGATTTTCTCAAAATGTTGGATTGAAATTATAGCACAAACTTAATTCATTAAGTCACAAAAAAGAAGAGTTAACGAGTATTTCAGACTTCTGGTAATGAGTATGGAAAGATATTATTAGATTATCAGAAAAAGACTAATGTAAAATTTTTGTGGTAATGATTAAGTCGTCTGTGAGTTTCAGATATAAAATTTGGAGGAGAGGGTAGGTTTTTCTTTTGGTTAAACTATATTTGAATTCACATGATCATAATTTATATTTTTCAGAAATAGTTAAAGTTTAATTATAAGACATTTTATTTCTGACTTTTTGCTCAACTTTCAAAGGTACCATCTTAATAAATCTATATTAATAAGAAATAGATTTTCAATTTTAATATGTATGAAGCAAATGTTTCAACGTTGCAGTTCAAGTAGAAATGAACTACAAGAAGTCAAAAGCAAATATTTGGCACTGTCTCAATTTCATCATGTGACATTTCACTATGCGTCCTATTATATATGATTGGTTCATCTGTATATATATAATGTGATTTCTTTCTAAAAAGTTGTATTCATTGCTTTCTTACAAATGCTTTCTATAAAAAAAGCAATTGAATGCGAAAGAAGAATTTTGTACTGAAGATTTTGAAGATGTAAATAATTGGTATGCTACATTCATTTCTTTTGCACGTTTAACTCCAGAAGGAACGCAGTACAATCATATATTATATTTAAATCTAAATCTGGACATATTTAATTTATATTGAATCAGGCTATCTCTAAACGAATATTAAAGAATCAATTGAATGCTTTTTTCGACTGGAAATACATTTTATTTTTACTCTTAAAAGATGTATAAATTATTCCCGTGAAGTTTAAATTATAGAGGAATAAAAAAGGCTGAAAAGGCAAAATTCGATACATTTCTATATTAGTTCGAGATGTACATCCTGTAAAACTAATTAAAGTTAATTTAAATTATTTTACTATTAAAACCTGAATTTAATGAACCATGTTTGTGTGAGTAACGATAATTTGCAGAAGCTCTATCATTAAAAGATCTATCTTTTACATTTGTAAGAAGGTTAAATAATTTCCTTGCAAATGAATCAGAAATATGTTTAAAAAAATTGTTAAGAATCAAATTAAGAAAACTTTGGGGTATTAATAAATGTATTTCAAAAAATCCATAATTATTTCATAACCATACTAGGAAAAGAAGTTCAAATATTTATGTATAACAAAAATTGCTGCCTTAAATAAACACAGTTAGAATCTGATTGATTTCTATTTTTAGAGTATAAAGTGAAGTTTTAATCCTTTTGCTCTTCAAAAAAGTAAAACCTTAAAGTTACCAAGTTTGTTTTGGAAACAGGAATCGTGACTAGAAATAAAGTTAAGAGTAATTACACTTAAGAGGAAACTTAAAATTCTAGAAAATGTGACTCGAAAACATACAAAACAAGTGTAGAAGTGCGTCAAAAAGATAATTTTTAAATTGCTGTGCTAAAGTAAGCTAAAAGATCATAAAAATGCTTACGTTATAGGGTTTTAAATGGCTATTTCTTTTCTCAAGAATTTATTCAGAACATTAAAACTATAAAATAGAATGCAATCATATATCCCAATGTATATTGGTTATAAGGAAGCAATCAAATAAAATTATATTTTTGAATTAGTTATTGAGTTTGAAAATAATTAATGATTTTAATATTATTTTAGAAAATAAAACTTTATCATAAAAAATATGTTTGTATTTTGTGAGTGAAGCGATCTCTCTTCCCTCAGTGTGAGAAAGATCGGAAAGAAGGCTAGCCATATTTCAAACTACTATCAAATTATTGTCAATATCATCAACAACACAAACTTAATAACCAAGTCTAGAGATGCACCCAATTAATAAATATGAGGACAATTAACAAGGTATGCAAGATATGAGATGACTTAAAATACTTTAGTACACTTACTTCATTCAACAGCTCTGACTTTTTAGCTATCTAATCCAGATTAAATCTCAGGTGACAGATCGTCATCTTAAGTAATGCAATTATCAATTTCTAACTATCTGAGCTTCACACTCTATTGGATTAATCACTGCTCCTCTAGAAAAGTCTATCCTGTCTCTCTCTCTTCTCTAACCTGAAATCCTAGACTTTAAATAGTATTCATAATTTGCATGCTCACGTTCTCTTCTTCGGAGGAAGCTTTCTAATAAAATAATTTTTAAGGACCAAAAAAACTCCCCAAGAGGATTGTTAGTGGAAATTCGCTGATATAACCGTCACAACTTTAAATAGTTATAAACGCATAGCTTATGTTTTGAACCTTAATTTGATTGCAACAAATAAGGTCATAAGTTTTGTGAAGCAAATGTATTTGTTTAATAGCATTTTACATACATTTCACTCAATCCCACTCGCATGTTTTTTGGATTTTTGGAAAAACATTTTATGTATTGCTCTTTAATTATAAGTATTGTTTATTCCATGTAAAATTTAATATAAATTGTCCGAGTATACGAAACTGAACGTAAAATGTCTGTATAGTGAGTGGATTGGTTATTAACGCAGAACCTATCAGTTAAGGTCCCATTGGTTCCAACAGAAAAATTTTGCTACCTTATATTTAATAATACATTGTCAGCAGGCATTTTTATGGAGAAAAAATTTCTTACAAAAATAAAATAAAAAAGTACCAAGTTATCTTTAATTAAAATGTATAGAAAGAAATCAAACAAATTTGCTTAATTATTTAAATTCATTGAAAAAGTTTAAAAGAGAAAATAACTTTTAAAAGTTAAATCAATGTGTTCATAAAAGCGCATAGATTGAAAGGATTACCTTTCTGCAATTTTATTTTTTTAAAGCTTATGTCATTCTTTATACGTATGTTGGAAAGCATTCGATAGTGTATTAGGAAAGTACTTGATAGTGTTCCAGGTGAAAAATTTTTGAAAACAAAAGCCGTAACTAATATAGTATTTTAGAACAAATTAATAAACTCAATGGGTAGAGTTATTATGGTAAAAAATGCTTGTGTTTGGTTTTTTTAACCATTTCTTTTTGAAACCATAAGATAGTCAGTAATAAAATCTAGCTAAAACAATAAACAAGATATTTTTGATTTATTACAGGAGGAAAGATGTAGAACCTCTAATAAATAAATTTGAATGATTATATCACTTTTAAATAAAAAAAAGACTAACATACTCCTATCCATCCAGTAAACTTAGAACAATCTTTCAATCTCTTGAATAATTCATATTTACAATAAATTTATTTATTCACCTTTTAAGAAGCGATTAATATATATATATATTTTAAAAAATAATATATTTTTTCTTAAAAAAGACAAACACAACGGTAAAATTTTTTTTTAAAAAAATTGAAAAAAACGATGGACGTATTTTAGAAACTTAATGTGTACAAAATTGAAAACGACTAGTTTTATCAATGTTGTATCATTTTTTATCGAGAAGGTTGGAATTTTCGAAAAAAGTCTCCTTTCTTAACTTGTTTTTCTAAGCTAAATATATAATTCATCACAGGAGAATAAACGGAATAACACAGAACGTTTATTTTTGTAATACTTACAAACTTTAAATATGCTTTAAAAATTCGTATATGTAAAATTATTGTAGATGTCAACTTTAAATACAATAGCAAATCGTGTTAAAAATAAAGTAATTAAATTAACTAAATCTATTAAAGCAGATTGTAATAATAATAAAATTGGAATAATTTACAGCCTAAAAATCATGTTAGATTTCGTTCAGATGCAAAATATAGGTAGGAAATTTTCTTAAAATGAAAAAATTGAATTAGCTACCAAAGGTAGAATTTATCCCCCAAAACTATATTTGGTATTATTTATCTTGCTTGAATCAAAAGGAAAATTTAAGGTATCCAGCTACCATAAAATTGTGAATTTTGCCAAAAACTAACAATTTATTATGATTTTTAATTTTTAGGCCATCTTATTAACTTTATAAAATTTCCAAGTTTATTATTTTCTGTTCACTAGAACAAAAACTTTTGTTTTAATAAAAGTATATGTCATTACTTTAATCAAGATGTAATATTTTATAACGAACTTTTACTCGAAATGTGTTTTTTTTTCAAAATACCCAAACAGCGACAGCGATTGCTAAAAAATTTTTGAAAATAATTAAATGAAATTTTTTGTTTGGGATCTGCAGACAAATGGAAGTGTTTTAGCCTTCAGATTTATTAATCACTGTTTTATTACAAAATTTACAGTCCCTTGTGTTAACACAAGCACTGTTTTTTGAGCAATTTCTTATAATAACTACGATAAAGTGCTCTAGTTTTTATAAAAATAAAAATTTCTCTCTTATCCTGAAGGTCATAAGTATAATAACATTGCAACACATCAGAATTGAAAATTTTAAAATTTGTTTATAAACTTTTAGTGCAGAATGGGCCACGTTCAAGCTATCTTTTTGTAGATTTTTATTCATTTTTTGCCATTTTAGAAATTATGATTTCTTTTTCTCTTCATAACATTAGCATATTTTTCTGAAAATGTACTAAATAAATCGAAAAACAACAAAAAAAAATCCCCATACCTCTATTTTTTATATAAAAGTTGTCACAAGTAGTCGGATACCTTAAACAAAAAAAAACCCCATAAATTTCAAACAATAAGTCGAATTAAGTATCCTTTCGGTGCATATTGTATTAAGCATTCTTTCGGATAAAAATATACTAAAAATCATTAATCATGTATTGAATATGCTAATAACTACTTTTGATGCATTTTTAAAGTTTTTTTTACAGTTGATGAAATTTAAGTTAAACATTTTTCAAATTATTAAAAGTAATATTCCCAAATAACTGGGATTATTCCTCGATTGACTTTAGACCCTATTTAAGATCCGACGTCTGGCGGGAAATACACTCAACAAATTTTCAAACTGTGTGAGAAAAGTTGATTAAATAAAGATAAACAAGTCGAATATGAAATATAACGCGTTGAATGAGAGCTAGAGAAAAATAAAATAATAAATTAAATATCAAATTTTTGGTAGTATGAAATATGTATATATATATATATATATATATATGAATATAGAATTAAAAATAAATGTGAGGGGAATTAAAGTTATCAAAAAAAGTTAACTTATGCATCAAAAATAAAATATTGTGATTTCGATCTTGGACTAAAGCAATTTTTTTTAACTAAAACAACTAGTCGCTGAATGTAAACATTTACAAAACAAACTTAAGCTAATTGACTTATTTGCTATGTTTTTAAATATAATAAGCATTGTAACTTACAAAATTAATACAACAGGTTAGTAGCATAATGTGATGAGTACATAAAATAACAGAAAAGATGCTACGAAAAAATCAATCATAAAAGACAGGAAATGCATTCACAGATTTTTAGAGTGATTTACTTATCGAATTTATGTTGGAATATAATGATAAAAATACATTTTATGTATGTAATTATACATATATAAAGTTTCAATCTCAACGTATTTTAAGGAAATAATTCAATAACATGGTATCTTTCAAATATATATACAATATAAACTTACAAATCAAATGCATCAAGCATTCACAACAAACGCTTAATCATTTAGCATGAATTTCACACAGATAATCTTTCTTCACATTTCTATTTAGAAAATAATCAATGGTACTTTATCAGTAAAAATATTGGAAATATGACGCATTATAGAATTAAAAAAACAAATGATTTGTTTTTATGTGTATTATGCTATATTAATACCAAAACTATTTTTATGTCTATATTTAAAAATTAAATATTATTAAGATTAATTAGATTTTCTTTGACATGATTATATTTAAATAGAAACTATTGGAATCTTTTTTTAAGAAGATCGTTTTTTGTTAAACAATAAAAAGAAATTATATTTCCAAAAATGCGGAAGTATTTGTATGTCACATGCTTCAAAAGTTCTAGAAGTTTGAAAAGAGAAAACAAACCATGGATCTAATATTTATTTCCTGAAATAGAAGCTACTCTATAAAAATTCCAGGTACCTAATATTCGTGGGCTAATATAAAAAGTAAAAAAGAAACACTTGTGACTTCTCCATCTTTTATTGTAAGAGACGATATTAGTTTTCTATAATATCTGATCAAATTTATGTTTCGTAAGTTTAAATATTTTCTAAGAAACACAGTAGTTTGAAATATTCAATCTATAAGTCGATATGCGTGGACTTTTCATTTCAAAGATAAAATAAAAATCTCATAGAACAATATTTTCATAGAAAAAAATGGCAGCTCTTTTGTTGCTATTTATTTTCCACTGCGCTTTTTTCTACAAGTGAAATTCCAACAAAGTATTTTAATGCAAAATAATGATTTCGATAGTGAAGAATACTCTTGCTCAAAATTAAGAGAATTCTAAGCTTTAGTGGATTATCATCAGAACTACTGGACAAATGTTAATGCAGCTCTTCTCAAACTTTCAGTATTTGCGACCCAATTTTTTATCATAATTTTCATAGCGTCCCCCCCCCCCCATACAATAGCATTGTATTGAATTCGATAATAATGTAATTTGATACTAAAGCTACAATACGACTTTAGTTATAAACCGTGTAGTAACAGGTGTTGATGGATGAAGGAAGGCAGATGTTCTTGGGATATGTTATTCCTCTTTCAACGTGAACTCGTTGGAAGTAGTGTGTTTAGTTCTATTTGTCAGAGAAATAATTTATGTCTGTATTTTTAAGTTCTGATTAGTAGTGTTTTATCCTGTTGTATCTGGCTATGAAGGATTTAATGAGTTGCCGTAATTTCACCTTCTGAAATGGATGTAAAAACTTACCTCATTCATAATATATTTAATCATGGTGTAATAATTAACACCATAACCACACAAATTATCAAGATAAATATTGAATTTTGAATATAATTTTTGTACATGACAATGCCATGGGAGTCAGTGTTAATTATTAAACTTGCTCTATTCGTATACCATTGATAAATTTATTATCAAATACATTGTACAGTACTGATAAATTTATAAATTATTATATTAGTGTAAATGTATATTTTCTTATTTATGGTGTCAGAATGTATTTTGTTATGCTTACTTTCAGCAAATTAATAACTTTTTAAAATAATCTTTGTTTTTGTTTTTCGATACATTTGCGCCACTCTTGTAGGGTTATCACGCCCCCCTAGGGAGACACGCATCACAGTTTGAGAAACACTGTGCTAATAAAATTTGGCACGTACACAGGGTTGACATAATGAAAAAACAAATGATAACAATTATAATTTATTGGAGTCAAAATGTATGAAACTGAAGATGCAGAATAGAACAAACAAATTGGTTAATAGGAGGTATTGTTTCCCTCTTACAGATATAGATACATCGCACTGAGATTTTATATTAGAAATAAGTGATTATACGAGTTTCTTCGGCAATTTTTTAATTCCACACATTAAATAATTCTTTTTTTCGGGCCTTGGATGGTTCTCAGAGGGATGTTGCGAGTTGCAATAACCTTCTTTAGATCCTCTTAGGAATGTTCTATAGTGATGAGGTCTGGAGATCTGAATGGCCAATCCATCCCTTAATGGATTCACGCGAATATCCCCATTTTCCAGACATTAATCGATCAGATGATCTCTATATGGCTCCGAGTTGTTATCCATTAAATAATAGGTCTCCAAGATCGCATCCCTATACTTTACAGTAGTCACATTACCTCTTTTAAACACATGAAGGTAAGTGCGCCCATACCATCAATTATCCGCTGTCATAATGGTCGATTTCTCGGACATTTGAGAGCAGGTAGAGGGTCTCTGGTTCTCTCATCTAAAAGAACGGTGAGAATAAATGTTTAGGTTCAACTATGATATATGAGTGAAGAGAATGGTTCCATGCTCCTTCTTTGCCAGCTGTATAGTATTTTAAGCTGATTCTCCTGTTCACAGAATTGTGAGATGCAAACAACAGATCTTACAAACAGCTCTCTTTAATGAAGTCTTCTAGAAAACGTCACCCTTAAAAATCGGATTCATATGGCCACATACAATTTAGGAGAAAGTTGAGAAGCTGTAACAACTCTGTTATGCCCTGCTGTAATGAATTGCTTCAAAATACATCAATAATATAAAAGAGGTGTGCTGGTGAACGAAATTCAAATTTTAACACGCGTGCTCATAAATCCTTTTACTCAAATAGCTCTTCCCTCACACACTTATACACGTACGTATTGGACACATAAGATAAGAATTCTTGTTTCGAATTCTTTTACATTTCGTTCAAATCTTTTCATAAAACTCGACAAAATATGTAAGTTCTATTAATTTTGAACACAAGTGTAGAATACTAAATGCATAAAGCAGTAAATGCTGCATCCTAAAAAATAAATATAAATGAAACATTCTGAAATTTTAACAATACTTTTACAACGATTTTCTATCTCATTCGTTTTTATTTTTTATAAAAAGGTTTTACGTGATATAACTATTTAGATTTAGAATAAGATCATAAAATAATAGTTCTTTAAAAATCTTAAGATTTTTCCTTTTACTTAATTTTTAAAGCTAACTATTTATAGGACAATTTTATAAATGTATCATGTTTATAAGTAGTTTTTATTGCGATTTGTATACTAAAATTTCCACAATTTCGTTATACTGTTATGATTATTATAAACAGCCATGTGTACGAAAAGTATGTTAAAAGAGCTATAAAATATTTTTAAATGAATGCTAATATTTCTCTAGGATTGTTATATTTTTCCTATTAATTTTGAAAGACTAACCGTGTAGAGGCGCGATGCACTTTAAATTTGTCTAGAGCTTAAACGTTCTCCTGTGGGTATGATGTGGTAGTTAGGAGAGGGTGGTACCAGCTCAGGTGTCGTCCTCGTCAATTGACCATGGTTAAAAACTACGAGGTCCATAGCCAAAAGTCCTCATGTAGCTGAAAAGTGCGACGTTCATATTCACTCACTCACCCTATTAATTTTGACAGAGTTTTTTTTAATAAATAAGGCTGGCGGGATTGTATGTATTAAGACATTGCTGCAAAAAATGAATGATAATAACATTCTGCTGCTTTATACCTGGTTGTGCTACAAATTTTTATACAATTATAAATGTGATACAAGAAAAATATAATCAAGTTTTAAATTTAATCTTCCCAAAATTTGATTTTATCTTTAAATTTAACATGTTGCATCTATTATTCAAAAGGATCAACTGCTGACGTCATGCAGGCTTTGTCTCTATGGGCAATTATCTACTCCATGGAGATTTCATTGATGCTCTCCTTCAAGAATGATTACGGATGTTTAAATTGGAATGCTATTTTAAGCACACCTTTATCTCTAATACAAAACACAATTTACACTCGAGTGGATTTAAATGCAGACTTCTGGTAGATTAATCTTTGTGTTCTATGAAGTCCAGCGCATTTTCTTTTAACCACCGATGGGTCGCCTTCGCCTTATGATTAGAAAGAGTCTTGTTGAAAGGTCAATCGTTTCTGAGTTAAATTCTTACGCTTCACTATTGAATTTATGATAGTGTCTATGTAAACTTTTGCAAAAGTTATCCGCCTTTTATTAAAAAAATGAGCCTTGATATACCTTGCATCCCACAAAACCATTATGGACTCAGTATGATAAGCTCTCTTCACAAATTGTTCTCTTCTATTTTATTATCGTGACTACTCCTTGCGTATACTTGGTCATTTTGGCAATTGAAAATTTCTTAAAAGTCTAAAATTTTCTCGTCAGTAAGCAGAACACTTTTGAGGCTGCTATTATCATGCCGCCATAACAACGTTTTTGTTTTAAGGTACATCAGGAACTTTAGTTACTTTAAAAGAAATTGACCAGTTTCCCCTTGAGAGCCTCTTAGTCTAAAATATACGTGTACAATGCGACATACCTTATTTTTGACACATTCTTCTGTTCAGTAAGAAGAGATTTCTTTCGACTAGAATTTCAACAATCATTGTCCCTGACTGCCTTGACGGGAGCTTTTGTTTTCAACAAGCACAGACGATATCCTCTACACTGCTGGCCACACAAAATGCAGCACCAAGAAGAACCAGAGATATCACAGAGAAATTATCTGACAATTAACATGTACAAAGAAAAAAGATTAAAATTGTAGTCTCTTGTGACGTGAGGATGATAAAAAATCAGTTAGTGTAGCCGCCATTTTTGGCTATATCCGCTGTCACACACCTCGGTATACAATCAAAGAGACTTGGGATGTATCCTTGGTGTACATCAGTTAATGCGGCTTCCACATGTTGCCAAAGTTGATCTGATGTATCAGCGGGTGGTATATGCAGGGCCAATGGTTGTGCAAGCACGGACCACACGTTTTCGATTGGCGATAAATAGGGAGAACAAGGAATGCCTCCAACAAATAGGCTAGTTTATTTTTTATCTCTTCTTGTTTCTATTGTTAACGTGGTGGTAAACCTTCACAGTAATATAGATACAATTATTAAAAGGATAACTTCTATAGGCGCGTTTTGCTGAAGAGTGAATTTAAAAGAAGCGTCAGGTTCGGGTGCGTTACGCTAATATCGCTTTTTCGGCTAAAATCAGAAATATTACCCGAATCGACGACTCTGGCTTAGTTTTAAATTAAACAAAATTTTTAGGCACTTTTTTTAAGTACAAATTTCATGGAGTTTTATTTTCTTTCTTTAAATATTACTGTCATGCAGCCCACTTCCATTCAACGTTAGCTCGTGAATGAGAAAAGAGGATTCCAAGCGAAAATAATTACAAAAAAAAAGGATTATTCTTATATAGGATATCGGAAGAGAGATTCTGGTAGTTATAAATTTGTTATCAAGCAGCCAATGTCAGTTGAGAACCAGAGGTCTTAACGGATTATATAGTAAAGGTAAACTTGATACTTCAGTTGAACATTGTTTATGATCAACAATGTTTAAAAATGTTACAAAAATTGACTAGTCAGCTTTATTTGAAGAAATCAGTGAAGCAGTACATGGATCGTTTAAAATCGTTGAACTAAAAGAAATACTATTAATATCTTCAAAATGTATAATAGATAAGGAATTTATCTTGAACTTCCAGCCGGCCATTATTGTGCAACCTAAAAAGGAAGACGAGTTTTGCATAGGTTAGGCTTATAACAACAAACGGAAAGTGTTAATTCAACGTACTATGTTGTTGAAAGTATTCCTTCGTTAGATAAACTCCTTAAAGCTGTACAAATAACGGTACGCTCTGTGCTAAGAAGATATTAAACATGGGATCAATTTTTTGATTAAAAAAAGAGCATTTAAGCACAAAAATGTGCCAAAAGAATTAAAATACAATTTTCATGAAGGTAATTGGCGATAAAGTTGCTAATATTTTGGTTTATATTGGCGATGGCAACAAAGAGATCACGAGGAAATAATATTATTAATTGTGAAAAAGCCTGAACCCTCTTCTTTTGTTTGCTTAGAGAATTTTAAGAAAAGTAAACAACTCTCAGGGCATCAGTTTTCCAGCTTTATACAGTATACAGCGTTAAATAAGTTATATAAACGTTACTTGCGTATTTTTGCAACGGTATTGGCGACATATGAAAGGAAGCACACGGTTGCCAATTCAGGGCGATACGGCTCATGACAAATCAAGGTTGTCCACTTGACGAGTTATCTTAAACGTTGGCAATGTTGTGATAGAACATAAGTACCATATAAAAATATATATTATAGCAATAGTTTCTTCATTAGTAAATTGCATATAAATATTTTTAAATTTTGGGACAAATTGACATTTAAATCGTATATACTCATATAGTACATTAACAAATAAGGATGCATACGTATCAAAACATTACCCCTTACAGAAAGTGGATAAAATAAACAAATCCCCGATGAATAGGCACATATAAGTGAACTATATACTTAACTTCCGCATGCAAAAATGTCGTAAAAAACATAGTACATCTGAACCATTGGATACTTTAGCCCAGAATAAATCAAAAGTTTCCACTTGTGTCGTGCACACACACAATTTTTTGTTTGTTTGAAGGAATAAGTAATGCCAATCGTTGTGGAGTGTACGTATTAATGTACAAATGTTTTTCCCTAAGAAATAGTCGATGCATTACATTAAGAAGCAGTAGATATTAATTATTTCTAGTTATTATTAATAATTAATGATTAATGGACATTTTATGCGTTCTACGCAATTTGTAGTAATTTGAAATAATTTCTTTGAATTATTTTTAAATTTTAATTCAATTAAAATATTTATAATTTGGTATTTGAAGAGAACAAAACCTTTTTAAGTATGATCATGTGGTATGAATTCTATGAGAATTCAAAATCAAATACACTAAAATATAGATCCCAGAAAATTGAGTAAAAACTAATAAGAACAAATATCAAGCAAATCCCTTATGTAGAATCACACTTTGCTATGTTCGGTTCTACATTTGACTTCAGTTTCAACAATTCACAAACTTATTTTATTCTTTTACGTATCTTCCATTCAATAGGTCCGAAAGAAATATCGAATATGTCTACGGCTTGATCGACTGTGTCAAGTACTCTTCTTGAAGATATGTGAATTTCCATATCTTTTTTTTTCTTTTGTCACGGAAAAAGTCTGGTCTTTTCCCTATAACTTCTTCGTATTGAATTCGGAATCAACTGACAAGGAGTGCATATTAGAGTTTCGTTTATTTATTTATTATTTATTTTTTACGAAAGAGATTTTATTTATTTGTTTTTTTACTAGGTTTTCCCCCTTTTCAATTCCTTAGGATATGCAGTTCTAATGTTTACCTGTTATTTGTCCAAATACATGCTTTAATATGTTAAGAATGTATAGATAATTTAATTCTCCTTTTTTTTTTTTTTTTTGCAATAAGACACGTGACGTGTTTTAAATTACTTATAAAAAACCACTTATCCGCCTCTGTTCTTTCAAATGGTTTTAGTGAAATATTCCGAGTTTTAATCTAGAAAAATTTCATCTTAAAAATGTAATATTTAATTTAAATTTTAATTCATATGTATAATTCATTGATTTTAAAGCTATATTTAAAATTAAAAAACAAGGAATTAATATAAACATTTCAAAATTTCAATTTTTTTAGCTATCATATTAGAAGAAACTACGAGGATGTTTAGCATGATATAATATTAATAAAAGAAGAATTAAAGAAACCTCGTTTATAAGTATAATTATTAAATCTCGAAATAATTAAATTTTTGTATCGTAATATATCTATTTTCATTGTGTTTAATTACATAATTTTAAATTTCCCATCTTTTTTTTTCAAAAAATTGCACATTTGATACATATACCCCTTAAAACCAGTTAAAAGCTACATACTTTTTAAATTAATATATATTACATTAATTTTTAAATAGAATTTTAATTCTTAATATTTATTAATACAATCCTATTTATGGTAACAAATAATTACTATTCCTATATAATCATATTTATTTCAACACAAGAAAATAAACAGAAACAATTTTCTTTAAACACCATCCTCTTAAACAATAAATATTTTTTTTTATTATTAAAAAAGTTTAATTATTAAATGCATAATTCATTATAGCACAAGAAATCGTAAAATTAACATTTTCCGTATTAAGTTCCTAACATATGTGTTATACTTCCTGCAGCTTATTTTAATCCGTCCTGGTTTATTTTTAAATTAGACCATTACTAAAAGTAAGTAATTAAAATCTTGACACCTAACCAGCAGTTAAGAATATTAAACAGGAAATTTATTTATGTTCTTAAAACAAATGACCCGCCACACAATTTCGCATTTATTCCATGTTTTCGGCATACTATCGACTTTAGTAATTGATGTCCTCAATTGCTGTCATGTTAAAAAGAAATAAATATTAAGAATAAGTGTTACTTTTGTAGTGGCTTATTATGATATTGCTTCTACCAGGAAGAAGGAAGCATAAATTTATTTATAACTACTATTTATCAATTCTTTCTCTTCAAAGCATTTATAATGATCATTCAATATTATTTTTTTCTATTTAAATTCCATTTTAGGAGTTCAATGTAAGCAATAGCAAAAATAATGAGATCAAAAATAAGGGATTTCGAATTCGAATACTCAATTATGCGATTGAGCATTTTTCAGTAAATTTTCAATTTACCAAAAAATATTTTTTTAAAATATGGTAAGGATATCTTTGATGCATATTTGTAATGAGATGAGATAATGAAACTTTACAAAAATATTTTTATGTAATCGAGATTCTTAATATATCCGTTTCTTTCTAAGAGTCTTTTATTTTTTTTTACAAAAGTAATAATATCGCTTTCACAACCTAGTTCTTTAAATAAACGTTATTAAAAGGTTTCCCCAAGTGCTAGGTTGTTTTCTTATTCTTTCTTCTTCTCTCTTTCTGATGTTCTTATTTTTCTTAAAAATATAAAAAGATATAAAGCATAATTTTCAGCCAAAATGTTATGGAGCAGGAAACTGTTTAAGGATCTCACCTAAGCACCTAAAAGTGTGGGAGAATTGGTAGGAAGACTAGCCATATTTCAAACGCAATCAAATTTCACAATATTGACCACAATTCAAATTCAATTGATCAAGGGTAAAAGATTCACCAATTTAATAATTATAAAGACAATTAATGAGGTACGCGATATATGAGAAGGCTTTAATGCTTAATGCACATACTTAATTTAAAAGCTCTTTCTTTGCTGTTTAATCTAGATTCAATTACAAGTGACAGTTCGTCACCTTAAATGTTTCAGTTATCAAGCATTAACTATCCGCGATTCACCTTCAATTTGATAAATCACTGCTCCACTAGCAATCTATCCTATCTCTCTCTAATCTGAAAGTCTAGACTATATATAATAGTCCTACTTTACATATTCACGTTTTCCTTCTTTGAGGAGGAGATTTATAATAAAATAATTTTTAAAGACCAGTAATTCCCCCAAAAAACTGTTCATTAAAAAAGCGCGGAAAGAAACGTAGCAACTGTAAATCACAAAAAGGCGTTTTGAAAATTACGATTTTTTATTTCTGACTACTCAAAATATAATCATAAATAAATCATTTTTTTCTTATAAATATGATTATATGTATACATGCCAGTGTAACATGCTATGAATATTTTCAACATATTTTTTTAGCAAAATATCTTATCTTTTGTATTAAAACAGGTACAGTCTTCAGAATACACTGGAAATTTATGCAATTTATTTTGAAAGAACACTGATACAAAAGTAATATCAAAATTAATAATCTTCAGATTGAATGGTCTTTAGCAGCAAATATAATTTTAGTATATTTGGTGAATTAGAATATACTTTGAAATTATATTTATTTTATGTGTGCCCACCACTTAAATTTATCATAGATTAGAAAGTTAAGTTTATACACCTAAACGTGCATTGACTCTTGTATATAAAATAATTATAGAATGAAAATTCCAAGAACAGTTGATATAAAGACTTCAATGTCAATGTTGAAAGTTACTTTGGACAGTAGACATCCGGAAAAAACTGTTATTACTTTGAATGTTTTCGATTTCATGAAAAAATGTTCATGTTTCTTTTACTTTTCAGAGAAAAAAAATGTGTGCGGTGAACTTTTTGCTTATTTTGGCAAACTTTTATTATGACCTTCGAAATTTTACACCTGAAACATAAAAAGGAACAGGCTTGTAGGTTTTTCTCATTTTTCCTTTTTTTACAGCTGGAAATGAAACGTACACTAATAAAACTTATTTACTAAAAATGTAAATCAACTACATTAACGTCCTTCAAGTTAATACTAAAATTACTAGACTTTTTTTAGCAGACAATCTGATAGCCGATTAGCATGATTTTAAGCTTCGTTTATATCGGTCCATTGCTTTATCCCTGATTCTATTAAAGGTGGCAAAATATCTCTCGTTTATTTCATATCATTTAACTTCTGCAAAATCGCAAAATATCTGTGTGTGTTGTGTGTGTGTGTGGGTTTTTGGTTATCCATAAATTAAATTAAAAATGCATCAAATGTAGCTTTGTGCAATGAATCGTGACTGAGTAATATTCAATATATATATACTTAAAGTATGATTGGCTGGTCTTTAGCCTATGTTTAATTCTACAACCTTAGTTCCCAAGATTAAGAGTTTACTATTGTACTACTACGGTCATTTATCATCGCTATATATTGATTTGGTATGCTTCTATATTTACAGTTAATCTTTAAATTTGATTCCTAGCATTTGAGTATATAATTAATGATTATATATGTATAAAAATGGTTTTTAAATAAAGAATAAGGGTTTAGTAAATATATTATACAATACAATAATACTGAACTGAACTCAGTGGCAAAACAGATCATAAGAGCCAAGGCCTACTGTGCCCAGATCATTTTTCGTGACTTCAGGTGCTAGGGTTCATGTGCAAATGTTTCGGTCAAGGGGACAGTCTGACGCGAAACACCCAGTGTTCAATTCCCAAGCAAGCTTGGGAACTGAACACTGAGAACTGAACATTTATTGACCCACTGAAGAAATGAAAGACTGAGTCGACTTTGCCCAGCCCGGGATTTGAACCCTGGATCTGGGGCGTGGAAGAGTGTTACATTTACACTTAACCAAGCTGTTTTAGATATTACTTTTCATGGAGTAACGGAGTAATACATCTTTCCATTTAAAAAGAGATAAATTATTTTAGGACTTTATTTAAAACATTTTGTTAATTGACCTTACACTTTAATATAGTTAGTTTATATAAATTTAAGAAAATGTATATATAAATACTTGATAAATTTAAAAAATTTTAAGGCGTAGAAGAGTATACAAGAGAAGAGATTAATTCACATCAATAGACCGTCTTGTTAAATAAATGAACTATATAAGCCTTATCATTAACCTGTAGTGGTGTAGGTTTATAAAATGAGAAATATTAAGTTATATGTCGTACCTAAGTCCATTACTGCAGTGTTAAAAAGATGAATTATTTACTGTAAATCTGTAAATTGTAGGAAAAGTGGTTAAAACGATTTGTATCGATTTCGAAAAAATTTATACATTCTATATAAGTAAAAAGGTTAGTTGATTTAAAAAGGATATCAAAAGCATATACACAAAGTTATCAAAAAGCAATATTATTATTCTTTATTTGATGTATTATAGGAAATGCATTTTTGTCGTTCCAAAAACATCAAAGGAATTATTTCAAAAGAATTATTCTTTGACCATGTTTTCTCTTTCAATGTCAAATAAAACTACATTAGTGTTCTTATCCTTGACATTGAAAGCAACAAATAAAGAAATAGAAAGAATTGCGAATAAGAGACACTAAATGTAACAGTCAAAAAGCGGCATCTCTTTTAGGTATATATCTGTAATTTCGATATGTTATTTCCCTTTATCTAATTTTTGGCTAAATATTAATAAAAAGTATGTCAAAACTAAAAAAAAAATATTTAACTACGTAAATATACAGGGTGGTCCCGAATTCATTGCATAAACTTTAATGGCAGATACAGGATATTGTAACAATAATTTATAATGTCGGAATGTATGGGTACATGTAACGTGGTAAGGCGCAAAAAGGGGAAATAAAAAAGAAGAGAAATGAATATATTGGTTGGTTGCGTTGCCACTAGGGGATAGTAGATGTCTAGCCAACATTCAATATGATGCATCTCAGTAGGGTAAAGTCTTATTTGTGATTAATTTGACGTCTATGATAGGAGACTTTACGCATGCCGAAAAAGCAGACATGCATTAAAATAACGGCCGTACAAACGGTAGTGGAAAAGCTACGTTACGAATGTATCGCGTACAGTTCCCTGCTTGAAGAATGCTGAGTCTCAGAATTTCGCGCGCACTAACTTAAATGCCACGTTCGGGGTGCGATGCTTTGGGCTTAGTGAACAAGTCTCTGGGCCACACCGATCTACCTGTTTATCAAGCCTCAAGAGACATCTGAAAAATTGTGTTTATGCGACTCCACTTGGCTCAGATGAGGATCTCGTTGCTCGAACGACAGAAGCTGCTGCATCGACGCTGTCAAGCATGCATCACTACTGAAGGACACAATTTTGAACCGCTATTGAAAACATTACAGTTGTCAACGAAGCTTTCAATAAACACTTGGTTTTTCCTTTCGTCTCTTATTTTTGGTGTTCGAGCCTCCTCGAGTCACACTTGCACACGTACATTCCTATACAATAAATGATTGCTACAATGTCCTGTACCTACACTTAAAGTTTGTACTATGAATTCTGGTCCACCATGTATATGGAGTAATACATTAAAAAGATACCGTATTTTTTGTATCTAAGGTGCCATTGATTTTTAGCCACACTTAAAATTCTCCACACATTTGTGAAAATTAAAATATAATAATAATAACGTAAATTGGCATATTGATATCTTGTATTGACGATCGTTAAAAATGTAAAATGAGAACGAATAAAAATTTAATCGTTTATTTTACCGGTCTTAAACACTTTTAAATACACACATGAACCTGAAATTGCTCTAAGTGTCAGAGTGGCGATCAATTTTTATCCATCAAACGAATTTTTCAGTCTTCGATGCTAAGTCAATTCCAATTTTCAGTAGCATTGCCATCGGGAAAAAAGTGCCACTTAGTTTCGAATAAAAACGGTAAATAAGATAAAACTGTAATAAGAAATGTAGATATGAATCATCTAGAGTATTCAAGTTCTAGTGAAGGTAAAAATAAAATTATTTTGGGCAATTAACTACATATGCTATTCATTACATTGATCTGCAGTGATATAAAAGCTCTAGCATTACATTTTTTTTTTCCTTTTACGAAATTTCTAGTTACAATTAACATATTGAGAATTATATTTAAAATGGCAACAATACTAAAATACTATTTACAGATAAGAACAAACACTTCATCAATGGTAAACATGCAGTGAAAATACTTATTTTTTATTTCTTACTGTCTAAGAAACATCAATAAATCCCTGCATTTTTATCATCATATCATTTGCATGTACTTTCAATTTACATATATGCTAAAATACAGGAATTTAAAAGAAATGTTCAACTAATGAAAATACAATTTTTAACAGGGAAAATATATATATGTCAAATATGCCATAAAAAACTAATGCATGAAAATTTAAAAAAACAAAAACAATTTGGATGCAATAACACGTTTGTTTTGTAATAGAAATTTTTAAAAAATGTTTTTCCATTAGCTTTTTATAATAGTCTTATTTGCAGGTAAAAACTTTGTGGAATTAAAAAAAATATGCTGAATAGAGTACTTTTATCGCAATTTAATATTTTGAAACACACCTTTAATTTCTAATCAATATAAATTTATGCGAAAGAGTTTCCTGCCATATACACTCATGTCCATAAATTAAGAATAATTCAGAATCACACAGAAATTGAACTCTAAAATAAAAATTTCACCTGTAGAATTATCACACACATCTTAAAGAAGAATATGCAAATTACAGGAAACCACCAGATGGCGCAGATAGTACGTCACAATGACGAGAGTGTAAGAGAGGGGTATATAAGGAATGGTGGCAAAGTAGTAAAATTGTTCACAAACGCTTTAAAAGCCTTTCAGTGCAATAACCACGTAGTTATGGCACAATGGAAGCATTTGGATGATTTTTTACGTGGTAGAATTATCGGACGACTGGAATGTGGACGTACCCAACGGGAAGTATCCGAAGAACTTGGAATCGCCCAGAGTGTCATCTCCAGGCTTTGGCAACGATTCCAAGAAGACGGTAATGTGAGTAGATGTTACAGGACAGGTCGCACCCGAGTTACAACGCCGAATGAGGACCGGTATTTGGCAGTTACTGCCAAAAGAAACAGACGGAGCACAGCATCAGACCTATCTCGTCAGCTTTCTTCAGCTACCGATACGACAGTTTCAAGGCAGACCGTGTACAGTCGCTTAGGACACATTGGTCTATATGCTCGTAGGCCTGTCAGATGTGTTCACCTTACCGCAACTCACTGTCGGCTGCCATTAACCTGGAATAGAGAGCATGCATTATGGACACCGCAATAGTGGTCTTGTGTGATGTTTTCCGACGAGTCCAGGTTTAAGTTGCAGTCTGATTCTAGCCAGACTTTCATATGGAGAGCGCCTGGTACCCGTTAACACCAAGAGAACACCATTAAACGACACCGTTCTGGTGGTGCAGGATGGCTCGTTTGGGGAGGAATTATTCTTGTTTCCAGAACTGACATGCATGTTCAGAGTGTAACGATGACAGGCCACATCTATCGGGATGTCTTTCTGGAACAACATGTACATTTGTTTCGGGGCGCCATGGGTGCTGAATTTCTGTTTTTGGTTGACAACGCCTGTCCTCGCCGTGCAAACATTGTAGACGAATGCCTTCAATCGGAGGATATCACCCGTATGGATTAGCCAGCATACCCACCGGACTTGAATCCAATAGGGCATGTGTGGTATATGCTCGGCCGACGAATTGCAGCCCGTCAACCGCCTTCCTCCTGTCTACCGGAACTTCGGAGGGCATTGCTTGATGAGTGGTGTAATATTCCCCAAGATTAAATTGATAATTGGTTACTCAGCATGCGTAGGCGTTGTAAGGCCTGTATTGCATCGTCCGAGAGACATACTCCGTATTAACCATCATACTAACCATGTTATACTGTGTTTTGTGAATAGGATCTTTTTTGAAATTTGCTCCAGGGAGTAAAAGTCGCAATTTTTATTATTATGTCAAACATATAGCATCTTTCTTGCTCTTCACCTTTTCTTTAATAAATAGATTTTACAAATAAATCAAATATGTTTTGCTGTCTCTTTCTGTGCCTCAACTTCATTATGCTTAATTTATGGACCTGAGTATATATATATATATATCTATATATATAAAGGAGAAAAGCGACTCACTCACTGACTGACTGACTGACTGACTGACTGACTGACTAATCACGATATCTCTGGAACTATTCAACCTACATACTTGAAATTTGGTAGACATGTTCCTTTCATAGAGTAGACATCAGCTAAGAACGGATTTTCCGAAATACGAAACGCAAGGGGCGTTACGGGGGTTAAGGGGCGTTATAAATAATTGTTTCCATGTTTAAACTACTCAATGTACAGTTTTGAAATTGGGTTAGAAGATTCCTTTCATACAGTAGAGATCCGCTACAAAATGAGTTTGGTGAAAATCGTCCCCCAAGTGGCGTTGCAGGGGCTTAGGGGGCGTTATAGATAAATATTTTCATTTTTAAACTATTTGACGCACTGTCTTTAAATTTGATATAAATAGATTCCTTTCGTAGAATAATGATCAGTTACAAAACGGGTTTTGTGAAAACAGACTTCTAAGTGGCGTTGCGGGGGATTAAGAGGCGTAATAGTTAAATATATCCGTTTTTAAACTACTTCACCTACCTGCTTGAAAATTGGTAGGTAAGTTTCTTTCATGGAGTAAATATCCGCTACAAAAGGGGTTTTTAAGAAATTGACCCCGAGGGGTGTTGCGGGGTGGGGGGTTTAAGGGCGTTATAAATTCCGATTTTTTAACTATTAGACGTACAGTCTTGAAACTTAGTAAGCAGATTCCTATCATAGGGTAGAGATACGCTACAAGATGGGTTTCGTGAAAATTGCCCCCAAGTGGCGTTCCGAGACTTAAGGGGCGTTATAGATAATTATTTCCATTTTTAAACTATTAGACGCACAGTCTTTATATTTGAAAAAAGATTTCTTTCATAGAGTAGAGATCAGCTATAAGAAGGTTTTGTGAAAACAGACCTCTAAGTGGCGTTGCGGGGGAATAAGTGGCGTAATAGATAATTTTTTCGTTTTTAAACTAATTGACCTACCTGTTTGAAAATTGGTAGGAATGTTTCTTTCATGGAGTACATATCCGTTACAAAACGGGTTTGGGGAAAATTGACCCCAAGGGGTGTTGCGGAGGGTTAAGGGCAGATATAAGTAATTATTTCTATTTTTAAACTATTAGACGCACAGTCTTGAAATTTGGTGAGCAGATTCCTCTCATAGGATAGAGATACACTAGAAAATGTGTTTTGTGAAAATAGACCCCTAGGTGGCGTTGCGGGGGTTCAAGGGGCGTTATTGCTAATTTTTTTTGCATTTTTAATTTATTGGACGCACAAATTTTGCTAAGCAAATTCCTTTCACAGAGTGCAATTCCCCTACAAAATGGGTTTTGTGAAAACAGACACCGAAGTGGCGTTGCGGGGGCTCAAGTGGCGTTATAGATAATTATCCCCATTTTTAAACTATTAGACGTACAGTCTTGAAATTTGATAAGCAGATTCCTTTCGTAGAGAACCGCTACAAAATGGGTTTTGCGAATATCAACTACCAAGTTTAATTTTGGGAGATTAAGAAGCGTAATCGATAAATATTTCCATTTTTAAACTATTTGATCATCCTGCTTGAAAATTGGTAGGCATGTTCCTTTCATGGAATTGAGTTCCTCTAACAAAGAGTAAAACGAAAATTGACCCCCAGGGATGTTTGCGTGGGGTCAAGAGGAGTTACAGAAAAAAATTCCTGTTTTTAATTGTTAGACCCATATACTTGAAATTTGATAAGCATGTTTCTTTTGTTGAATAGGGATCCACTAAGAATAAATTTTAAGCAAATCAAGTTCTGGGGGGTTGCAGGGGGTTACTGGGACGTATTGACAAAAAAAAAGTTACTTTTTTCGAGCTCCAAGGACTATAATAATGAAATTTGGTTTGCATTTTTCTTTTGTTGAATTGAAATCCGCTAAGAGCGGTAATTTTGGAAAACGGCTCACAACGGGATTACGGGGATATTTATAATAAAACTTTTGCTTTTTTCTGTTAGATTTAGACTTGAAATTTGGCTTGCATGTTCAATTTACGGAGTAGAGATCCACCGCGAAAATTGGTTTTGCGGGAATCCACTTGGTTTTTGGGTTACGAAAGAGCAAACATCATTCTATACTTCAATTTTAGAGATTTTTAGAAAATACAAATTAGATGAGTTCTGCCCTTTTTATTTATCAAGAGGTGACAGTTACAGGTCTAAATATATTTTTCAATACAATCGAATTCTTAATGCTATGACTTAGATATCAATAATTTATACATAAGCAGTAAACATTTATAAAACAAAGTGAAATACCCAGCGAAGCGGGCGGGTAACAGCTAGTATATATATATATATATATATATATATATATATATATATATATATATATATATATATGTGTGTAAGGATAATTAAATTAGATCTAAAATTAACTCCCTAGTCTACTTCTAACTTTTTTCCCCCGTTACATGTTCAAGTTTTAAATTTATTACCCATTTCGGGAATATAGAACACATTGCCTTAAAAGAAGTTTGCAAACCCCGACCATTTATTTTTATTACCTAGTATTTCAAATATACCTCTTCAATAAGGAATGTACTTGAACAGACATATGGCGTCTGAAGAGGTCGCGGACTCTTAAGTTTTAACACGTGTCCGTCTCTCACTCTCTCTCTTACAAACAGTTTACATAATGATCTCATGGAATGAAGACGGTTAAAATACAATGTCTTGATCATCATTTAGAAAAACACGACAGCAATAAGCCGGTAGGATAAAACCCTTAGCCTGCAAAGAAATTTTAAATTTAATGTAAAGCCATCGAAAATTTAAAACATTTAAAAAACGGACGCCACAAAGTCAGACAACTACTATGGAAATCGCTTTAAAGGACTTTATGGAATCCGGAACGCGCCGTATCTCCCTTTTCTGAAGAGGCGCTTTAGCCCGGGAAACGTAACCTACTTCGACCGAAAGCGACTATAAACAGCTCTACAATAAAAATTCTCTGATGGTAAGAAAAAAAAAAATAAACACTCCTGTCCCCGAAAAGGCAAGCGCCGTTCCAGCAGCAAAAGAATCAAAACAACTCCCCATTAAAAGTTCTCTGATGGCGAGGAAGAAAAAAAGTGAAGTGCGCGTCAACATTTGGAAAAAATGTGCGATAATCCCGATGTGAATTTGACCAACATCGAATACATTATTGGAAGACCTACATCGATATTATTATTGAAAATCACCATCGAATCCAATAGTGAAGGAGCAACATCGAAAAATTTACAAAATCAAATCAACGAACAACAAAAAAGAAAAAAATATATATGTGGATTTCAATGAATTAAAATTCTCTGCCTGTAAAAAATGAGGTCAGTGAAATTATTAGTTTACATTTAAGTAGTACAGAAGTGACTGAGTTTTGCTTAACAAGACTCTTCGAAGAGGAATAGTAATATAAATGATACTAAAATTTTTATAGAATATATTTTATGTTAAGTGATATTGTTGTTTATATTTTGAAGAGAAAGTAGAGTGTGTGTTTTATTATAAAAAATTTTGAGAAATTTTAATGTATTTCATTATTTTATTTTAAATTGTTAAAGGAATTATATCATTTATATGAAAGTATTGGTGTTATAAAGTTGAAAGATATAACATTAGTTATCAGAGAAATGCCTCGTAATGTGCTAATATTAAGGAAACTGAATATGAGGAAAATTAAAATTAAAGTAACATTGCATTCTTTTTATCCACTAAATTTTATTATTTTGTTAATAATTTTATTCATCAGGAACTTTACTAAATTTAAATTTAAATTTTTTCTCATATTGAAATTGTGTGTTTTGATATACTGGCCACATATCAGAATTCACTGTTTCTCGAAATTTTCCTTGTCTAACATTAAAGTAATTTAACAACTTGATTTTCGAAATGATATGGTTGATCGAAGAGAATATAATCATTATGATTTTATATATGTCTTGAAACATTAAGAGGACAAACTTATTTAGTTTGATTTGTATACCTCTTATTGTGTTTACATAATAGCATCTCTGTACATCTGCGATTTGATCACGCAGATTTGTCAGAGAGATGTTTTGGTATTGGTATGGTGTAAATTATATTACTGAATATGAAATGCGAAGGAGAAAAATTTGTCTATGAAATGAATAAGTTGCAAAAGTTACGGAGAGATTCAAAATGTTCTATGTGCTGATTTGAAGTAAAAGTGAATATGGTGAAAAATTTACTACACTAATTTGTATGTGTTGTTGAAAATAATTATTATAATAATAATAAATCTCTTTCCAGAGATGATTCATCTTTTCGATTCGAGATAAATAAAAGAGCTCTTATATTCTTATACTCTTATATTCTTTATTCTTATAATACATGTAAAAGGGATATGGTCTGGTGTGTTGAATAGTGTATAAGTGTTATATAAACTGTTCTCATACTATTAATCAAATCATTTTATTCATGTCTATGCTTTGATATTTTAACAGTGTATTTCAGCTATGTATATTTTTATGTAACAACATTAAGTAGTATTACGAAGGCGCCTGAGTATATTTTAATAGAAAATTAGTATCTTAATATTTGTATATCGTGTATTTTTTAAATTATATTATTGTTTAATATGATAAAAACTTCCACACATACACTACACATAGGTAGACTATGTGCTAGCACTAACACAAATCTAATAATATGAAAGATTCGGAGGAAACGTTGAGCTCTTTTTCTGGATGCAATATAGATTTGAAAATGCTAATGTACATTTATGTGTATAAGGAATTTCATTTTATAAATTAATATTTTAAAAGTGTAATTATTTTGTTTATTGTTATAGTTTAGTTTATTGTATTGTATTTTGATTTTATTAATCGTGTTACTTAATTCTATTTACTATGCGTAAAATGTATTTCTATATTATGTTATGAACTGGTTTGTATTTATTGAAAACTTACTATGTTTGTAAGAGAGAAAGACCAGCCCCTTTACTCCAATTTTAAAATTGGGGGGAAATGTAAGGATAATTAAATTAGATCTAAACCTAACTCCCTAGTCCACTTCTAACTTTTATTTTCCCGTTACATCTTCAAGTATTAAATTTATTACCCAGTTCAGGAATATAGAACACATTGCCTTAAAAGAAGTTTACCGGCTCCGACCATTAATTTTTCTTAATTAGTATTTCAAATATACCTCTTCAATAAGAAATGCACTTGAACAGACATATGGCTTCTGAAGAAGTAGCGGACTCTTGAGTTTTAACGCGTGTCCGTCTCTCTCTCTCTCTCTTACAAACAGATTACAAAATGATCTCATGGAATAAAGATGGTTAAAATCAAAAGTCTTGATATTCACTTGAAAAACCCGACATATATATATATATATATATGTATAGATATATATACATATATAGTCACAATTTCTCTACAAGAAACAGATGAATAAACATGATCAAAACTAAAAGAATTGAAATTGAAACATAACCAACACACACACAAATATATACACTGCTGGCCATTGTAAATGCAACACCCTGAAGGAAGCACGCTAATAACATGAAATTTGCAACATGCATTAGAGGAGGTGAGATATGCAAATGATTACAATTGTAGCGCAGACACACATCACGCCCGCCTGTGGCACCACCTCAAAGCGCTATTTAAGGCTTGGAGATTTCGAAAATTTCATATTCGGCAATTGTGTTTATCTTGCCGTTTTTCCCAAAAACTATCAGTTATGTCTCGTAGAAAACAGCGATCAGCTTTTGACCAAGTATCCGAGTTCGACAGAGGGAGGATAGTGGCCTACCGAGATTGTGCATAATCCTTCAGGGAAATCGGTAGTCGTGTTGGACGAAACCAAACAGCTGTAATGCGGATATGTGACCGTTGAATGCAGGAGGGTAGAACGGACCGACGTGGTCAAACGCATTCACCTCAGTGCACCACTTCACGTGAGGACAGGCAAAATGTGCGTATGGCAGTGACGGATCGCTCAGGCACATCATGAAACATAGGACAGCACATTGAGTCTGTAATGCATCATTCGACGCCGTTCACAGCAGAGTGGTCTGTCCGCAAGACGTCCATTGCTTGGTCTACACGACGTAGAACCACAGACGTCTCCTCCGCCAATGGTGTGATGAAAGAAGGATGTGGGCGGCAGAACGGAATAAATCTGTCTTTACTGACGAGTCACGCATATGTCTGCAACACCACGATGGTCGGATTCAAGTCTGGAGACACCGTGGAGAGAGGATGCTGAACAGCTGCGTTATGCACCGCCACACTGGTCCTGCACCGGGTATTATGGTATGGGCCGGTATTGGATATCACTCTCTCTCCTCTAGTACGCATTGCCGGTACTTTAAACATCCAGCACTACATCTCCGAGGTGTTGGAGCCAGTTATCCTTCCTTACCTTCAGGGCTTGGCCACAGCCATAATTCAACAGGATAATGCTTCACCACACGTGGCACGCAATACCTAAAGCTTCTTCGTCAATCACCAGATTGAATTGTTTCCCAGGCTGGCTCGCTCTCCTTATCTTTCACAGATAGAAAACATGTGGTCCCTGGTTGCTCAACGATTGACCTAGATTACATCCCCATCTGCCACACCAGATCCACTTTGGCAACGTGCGGAAGCTGCTTGGTCTGCTGTACCCCAAGAACACATCCAAAGTCTCTTTGAATCAATGCCGAGTCATGCGGCAGCGGTGATCTCCAACAATGGTGGCTACTCTGGCTACTGATTCTGGCTGGAACCACACTTCACAGAAGTCTATAAATTTAATCATTTGATACCTGGTCAACATGTTATCTACAAAATAAATTTTGTTGTGCTACCTCTTGTCTTTCTTGGTGTTGCATTTACGGTGGACCGCAGTGTATATATATATATATATATATATATATATTACAAACGGTTATAATGCAATAGAAGCATTTACCTTTTGTACAATTTACGTGCACAGTGGGGCTAAAATATTATAATTTACGGTAAATGTAGTAAAGAATTTGGAATTTAAAATTTACTTCATACATTTTTAATTTCCTACTTATTTTTGGAAATGTTAAAGTAATGAAACATTTTTTACTGAATTTTAGTTTGCTTTTATATTATTAGACTCAATTATAATTTTGTAAAATGCAAATTAAATAGCAAAATTAGGTACTGCCAATTCTTCTTAGGTTCTTCTTCGTTTCACTCTAATTACAGTTTAAGGAAACTAAAATTTCACTTTGGTAAAAGGTAACGATATACATCACTTAAAATATTATTTAAGGCTTAAATAATATTTTAAATAATATATATAATTTAAAGTTTAAATTTTAAAATATGAAATGGGAAATTCAAATTTTTTAAAATTGATTTAGTTTTTTTTTAAAAGCATATATTTTAATGTAAGTAATATTCAAAATGTATTACCTATGTTCTTTTAATTGATAGTTTCTTTTCTTAGATATCTTTGGTATACTTTGTATAATATTTTCTTAGGTAACCTTTCCGCAGAAGAATTTTTCCCATTTCAATAATTGCGAACAAAAGCATTAATATAATTTAAAACATCGTTGCAAAATTTGAATTCAATGAAACATTTCTTTATGATAGAAAATGTCAACTTAGCCCACAAATTACCTATTGATAAAAATACTTTTTCAAATTATACATTCGGTATTTATTCCTTTAAACATCTGAAATTACTCTCATGGAACTAAATTATATCTAGATTGAAAAACTGCCTTATATAGAATTTTAACTTTAAAATTTTATTTTTATCAGAAAATATATCACATTATTCAAAAATAATATATTTCCTTTCTCTTAATAGAAATTTTTCAAAATCATTTTTCCTTTCCATGTAATTGTGTGGACAGATGATGTTAACGCCCTCTGACATAGAACATATAATTTCTTCTTTTTAACCCCTTAACGCATACTTATTTTTAAAAACAAGCAAGAAATCAATTTTTTAACAAAACACATTTTAGTACATCGTTTCGGCCAAATCTAAGTTATGTACATACATTTTCTCTAAAAAACCTGGATCAACGCAGGGAAATTAATTTATCTGTATGTAAGTTACAGCTCTTAAATATTTTAATGCAATGAGTGATAATATGTCATAACCAGAATAAAAAGAAAAGAAGATTATTTATCACAAGTATTTATGAAATAATTTTTTGATGCTTTTAATTTCATTCTTTCGCCATTTATTGTTTAATAAATGGAGAAGACGTTCTTAATATATATGTCAAAATAAAAAGTTTTGATAAATAAAGAAAAAGTAATTTTGATCCTCTAACAAAATAACTGTAGTACTATATAGAAAAAATGACTATATTTTTAATAAAAAAAATAAATAGTCTTTATATAAAAAGACAAATATATTTTTGCTAAAATTTGAAACACAGTTTTGAAGTAAATACTTGAATGTAACATTATCACATATAAGTTTAATTTCTTAAGCATTTTACACCATATGTACTAAGACATTACAGTCTTCTACAATCGTAAATAAGCATTATTTTATGTTGCACATAATAGTTCACAATGTGTTTAGTATTAACCTAATCACCGTTGAGGGGGTGCAGAGTAAACATCAGGGATTATTCAAAATTCCAAATCAAACGAACTGAATAGCAAAGTAATCATATCTGATCTCTATATCTCTTTCGATCATTGCTACTACGATAGTAGGAGATACTCTAAATTTATGTTCGCTCAAGAATGATATATGTAACTGAAATCTTGGTAAATTCTTGTAGTTAAATAACCTATTTGTGAATAATTCATGAACCATGATGCTGAGTTATGGTTAATTTTTGAGATTAAATGGATTAAATATGCTTAATAAATCCTTATAAATCAAAATAACTCCTATGTGTTCTGTATTTACATTTAAATAAGTGCAGTATTAGTGTTGGCAATACCTTGTTATTAAAAAAAGAAATTGTGATGGTTCTAAGATATTGGTGTGCATGTTTTTGGTAATAAAACAGCATTTGTATAAATACATCAAACAATATATTTCCTAAATATATTGATAGAGCTATTTTTTATTGCATTTTACCAAACATTGTAAAAATTTTATTTCATAATATGGAATGCGCATGTTTTTAAGTTTTAGTTTTGTTCTTTCTAGGTTTACCTTTAAACATATGATCATTTATTTGTTCAAACTTTAAAAATAACTACCATTATCAAAAAATGATACAAAATTAGAATGTCATTTTTCTGCATGTCTTTTCTCGAAACTAGCTTTTCTTCATTTAACACCGGAATATAATATTAAATTTAAATATATAGAAGAAAAAATCTGGGTTATAAATAACAGTAGGTTTAAGGAAGTTTAGTTAAATTACAGTGCATAAATTTCGAAAAAAATTTACAATAATAATCTTTTATTTACGTTAATAAAATGTCATATTTATTTGATAATATCAAGAGTATATAATTTTAATTCATTAGTAGCTCTTAAAATTAAAATATGCATATTTTAAATTGATTTCTAACGTACCTTACTAGTAATAAATCAATAGAAATTAATTCTTTTATATACACGGACATCTATATATTTCTAATTGACTATTGTAGTAGTTTTGTGACTTTTCATTTACAAATAATTCATTCAAATTCTATTAGTGCTCAGATTCTATAGAGTGCAAATTGTACGAAATTTATACTGTAAAATTTGCTTCAGAAACACACGTTTTCAGTAAACGGAATCAAAACGATCTATAAAAAACTATTTATGAAAGATCATTGAAAAAGAAAGGCATAAAAACTATACATGTGTAAAGATTAATCCAAGAACATCAAACTTTGGCATGAAAGGCAATAGACATAACATATAACTATGTTCTAAAAAGTCATTCTCTAGTCTAGGTATTTACAAGAAATTGAAATAAATAATGATTTTAAGTTCCAAGGCACATATCGCATACTAAGCTAGAAAAATAAACTTTTCTGCGCACTCTTGTCTGTCTAAATGTGGTCTAGACATCCAAAACAGAGTTCTTCCATATTTAATTTTCTTTTATACGTGAAAGAGCATTTTGCTAAGTAACTATTATCGTTTGGCAAAGGAGCTGCTATATATTTTTGAAGGAAGATTGGTATAATTTTATATTGTAATGTCCCCCTTTTGTGAAATAAGTCGTCAGAAACTTCTTTGGCTGCTATTATTATAAATTATTCATTACGAGTTCCGAAAATATCGTCAATTTCCAAATGCATTTTTTGCGAAAAATATTTTTGAAAACAAATTAATTTTTAACACAAGCAAAAACCCTGTCAAAAAATTGCTCATTAAATTAGTTTGAAGGTAAATGACCTGAATACATGATAATACACATAATATGCGAATTGTTTTAAATAAATTATAAGAAAAAATATTCTTGTTAAAGTGCTAGCACTACTAATATTTGCAATCCATGGTCCCATAGATTAAATTATAATGCATATGTAAATCTAAATTAAATAAATAAAATCTCAATAATTGTTTATCCAAAAACTTTCTATGAGTCCCCTTACTTCATACATTCCATAACTGACTTTGTAAGGTATTAAACTCGTATATATATTTGTATCATAAGTATAAACATAGCAAAACTTTTAAGTCGTGTTAATGAAAATATCAATAACTTATATTCTTTGAGTGTTTCGCTTAATTTATTTCTAAGAATATCTTTAAATACAGATTCTACTGAGTATTTTGAAAAACTACTATCTTCAAGCAGATTCACCAAAAAACCTTCCGTGGTCAGTTTTTCTTTTTGCTGGATTGCTAACATTTTTGTAAGTAAAATTCTCTTTGGTACACCGGAAACAATACGCAAATAGCCTTACTTATCCACTTAGTAGATTTTTTTAATTCGTAATATTTATTCGCACGTGCCTTGGTTCCTTCACAAAGCAAGATTTCCATACCAAATAAACCATTCAGAAAACTCTCACATTAATTAAGAGTAAACATTCACAGATCAGAATCTAAAATCACCAATCATTAAAAATTTATAAAATCTAAAATATATATCGTTGAAATACCTATTAATTGAAGAAGAAAAATATTTTTCACAATGAAAAATATTTCTCGGACGTTTCAAAACTTATATTAATTTTAAAATTTTCATTGGCTTTATTTTAAGACAAATAAATTTTGATTAAAATCATTAGAGAAATTCTTAGAAGATTCTTCTGAAAAAACATCTCTTAAGCTCAAAAGTTTCTTTACAAGGATGTGTCAGATACTTTGCTCCTTTCTTTTGAAAATAAAATGGTCTTCTGAAGATACAATGAATTAGCTGTTGAATTTTAAAAAGGGGACCTGAAAGAAAACCTGAAGAAAATCAGTAACTGACCTCTAAATTTAGAGGAAAACAACCGGATTTTGATGGCATTTCAATAATATATACTCATATACAACATCTAAAATTGCATCGTATAAATAGTAATTGAATTTAACCGCATAGAAGGATTATTATCAAGAACAAAAAATATTTATTTCATTTTAATGTAATGAAACTATATATTGTATGTATACAAAGTCAAATCATAATATGATGATCAAATTGATTAAAATTTTTGCGGTTGTGGTCAATCTCAGGTAAGGTAATCAAACATTTTTTCAGAATATATAGAACATTGGCATGTGGCAAAGTATACCGTAATGGGCACATCACGTGATATAACAGACAGAGAAGGGCATGATTATTAGTTATAAGTATGGGCTGGAACTACTTCTGAAATCGCCGCTTTCGCGAAATGTTCTCACACTTCCGTAGGAACTGTATACAATAAATTTAAAAAAAATTAACGTAATGTACACACTCCTTGCGTGCAAACTGTATGGCACCATAGTTTCAATTAATCACATTGAATTAATGATAAAAGTCAGCTTAATGTCCGGTGGCTGGTTAAAAAAGATCGATTAAAAGGGATACCATACATTGACGACTCGAATCAAAACTCGTTTATCTTTCCTCAAAGTTGCTACTGTTGTTGGTTGGAACTCTAACAGCTGTCAGTCAAATATGGATTAGACTGGTTCAGGAATGGTATGCAGGATCAAAACCACCTCCTGCCGTAAGTGCACAGGAGAAAAAAACATGTTGTGAGATCGGTTTTACAAGATTGTTTAGCCATATCATTGGTTTTGATCAAGGGAATAGGCTTGTTTGTGGCATTAAAAGTACCCGCGGGACAGTCAAACTATAACTAAAGCAGCACAGACTGTCTATATGACGACCACTATTGTTGCTTTCCTTAACATTGCAGCATAGAGGCGTTCGGTGACAACCAACAGCAAAACTGGATTCAGGAGGGGCACCACTTTGTCTTTTCAAACATGTTTCGGTTCTGAGTGAAGTGTCATGATCGATGTATAAATAGTTGGCGGAAAATGTACATGACTTTCTTGCTTAAGGCATACTCATGCGGGCCTGCACTTGGTATGATGGTATAGCCAGCCATTAAGTACACGACACCAACACATCTTGTCCGTTTCGTCAGCAATCTGAGCAGCCGCGGCTGCACTTCTCAAATTTTAAATCCAATATCTGTGCTGTAGTATCTTAGAAGTCTAGGAGATGTATTCTTTCAAAAGATAACCTAATAATGCATTTCACTGAGCTACCTCGACACAAAAGATGTTCGACTGTTTCCCTGACCATTACGTTCTCCTGGTCTCTCACTTATTGAGATAACTTGTCTTGGGTTGCTGAGAGACTAACTGCCATCTAGCTCTTGCCACTACAATTGTTTAAGTGTAGCATTGAATTTAAGTAGCATATAATGAATAGACCGTATACGTCTTTCAAGCTCAGTTAGAATCTCGAATTTTGACTCAGTTTGTTTTTAGCTTACAAATGTTATCTTGTTTTCTTCCTTCTAACTGTATACATAAAGTACGAAGACTCTTGTTAATATCTTTCCTTCCTGCTGTTGCAATTTTAATGATCAGCAGTTTATATGTCAAACGTAAAAACGTATTTCTAAAATGATATTTCTACCTGTTTAAATTATTTAATTTAAGTCATAAAATACGTTTCATATATTCCTTTTTTTTTTCTACAGAAAAAAATGTAAATTTAAAAAAAAAAAAAACAACTTTTTTAGTATTTTTTATTATGTTTCTTTTAAACATTTCGTCTATTTTTAGCTCCCGAAGCAATATAATTTATTCTCTTTTTCATAATGCAAAGAGTTCTATCAAGCAGCTCCCCACAAATCAAATAAATAAACAATTTTTTCGTTCCGTTTTTTTAAATACTGTTTCTCACTGTTGAAAAACTCTGGAGTCACAATGGCATTAGTATGTATTTGGCATTTTACTTTTCTCCGATGTAAGGAAAGTTTTAAAATCGAATGGGTATTTCCTTTTTTATATTTAGATACAACTATGCCTTTAGGTAATGTTTTTGAAAAGTCTACATAAAATGAATTTAAATAGAAAATAGATTATAAATAAATTATAGTTTAAAAAACTCTTAAAAACACACTTTTATAGTTAATCGAAGTAAAACGTAAAAAGAAAAAAATAATTCCTAAAATAAAAATAAAATGATAAACACGAAAATTAAAGCCATTATGGTCACAACGTGGGGGGCTCGATATCAATTGTTAAAATTTCTTACTAGTGCTATTCCGAAATGTGCCGAGTAAAGATGTAGTAAAGTAAAAATGTAGAACAAAGTAGCCAACACTTTTACCACAATGACATTAATTTTCTCGTTTATTATTTTATTCTTATATTAAGAATTTTTTTTTTACTTTTTAGTTGAAATCTGGAAATGATATATGGAACTAGTCACCAAATCTGGAAATAGTTAATCCTTATTAGGACAATGGAAAAAAATTATGAAATTATTGTATTGCCATCGGTACTTGAAAAAGGTGCAAAAATTTCGAATTAATCTTACCTTTTACAGTGGGAGAAAATCGAGTTCATAGATTCCGTTAGATACCAGTGAAGGAAAAAGAGCGTGATAAAAAATGATATGCGACTGTAATCTTGCGCGTTTGACATAATATTTTTATGAGATTATAGTTGTAAATAGAATTGGGCGTAATCACACATTGTGAAATATTTTTATCGCAACAATTCAATGGGGAAAAAAGATTATTGTATTCCATATATTTTTTTTAATTAAATTTGTGTGTGTGTGAAGAATCTGTATTACTATTCACAAATAAATTTTTAAAATGTGTTAATTATGTAAAGTTACTATTAGTGAAATAAAAAAATTTTTATTGGAAAATAGTTAGGATAAATATTTTTTATTTAACAATATAACTTGACACTTATTCAATAAAGCATATAATTCGATTGTATGCGAGTGTGTGTGATTTATTTTCCTATTTAATTCAGAAGTGTTAAATTTTTCCTATTTATAAAGTTTCAATAAATGAGGTAAATGTGTACTTATACTTTCTTTAGTAATGAAAAACATTATTATTAATGAAGATTATATATATATGTGTCAAGAAACGTTCCTCAGATATAAATGATCAAAAAACCATCGTGTAAAATTTTATAATAATGTGAAGAAATCGGATTTTTAAATTTAATTCTTTCTTTATTTCCAACTTTTTGAAAGGATTCTGAAAATGTTCACGTTGTTTTTAAAGTGCAAACAACTTGAGAAGTTTCTAAATTCTTACGGAATATCAACGTTGATCTTGATTTAAATTTACTTTTCAGTCTTATTATGGATTAAAGTACTAGATGGAGATAATATATTGTAGCATTTTTAAGAAGTAATACTTTTTTTTCAACATTATCGCTTTGAATTTGAAAAAAATGTGTAATATTTTTATGAAAACACCTCGAGATAAAAAAAAAGCACTTCTTATTAGGGAACAGCAAAATACTTAAAATAATTCATGGAAATTGTATTTACCAATTAAATATTGTATTTTGATTACTTCTTAACTGTCCTTTTTAAGCAGTTGATTAATATAAAAAAATGTTCTAAGTTAACGTTACTCAACCTGTGACCTGCGGGCCACAAGTGGCCCACTGGACTTCTCTGAGAGACCCAGTTGTTAAAGCCCATTGCTCTAACAAACTCAATTATTTAAGAGTAATGGATCAAAAATTTAACCAGAAATTCTGTCAATCAACCGATGAAATATATCAATTTTGCTATGGATGTCATGCTGGTACAAATTGCGAGATAACTTTTTTTTTTTCGTTTTGTAATTTTAACGCTTAGAGATAACAAATAGTATTAAAATAATGACCATTATATGGGTAAATCCTCATGTCCCTCATGTCTCACTTTTAGTGGGCGACAACTGGACCAGTGTTTAGTTAATTCTGGCATCATATTAAAAATTTTTTTTCCATGCAAAAAATCTGGTGGTAAATAAGCCGATTGCAATCAAATATATTTGGAGAAGAACGTGGATAAGACAAAATTTCGCAGAATAAATCAAGGTGAGAAATTGTCATGGTGTAAAAATATTCGAGTATGTGGATATTTTCTCCACTTGCTCAGAAACTCTAGAAGAAACCAATTTATGCTAGGCTGTGCTAGGCAACAGCAATCGTAATGACTTTGACTTTCTGCAGGAACTGGTCAGCGCAGCGGCCCTCCTTCCTGTATCTGAGGATGCGTTTCTTGATGTTACATCTCTCATTGTTAGAAAGTGGGCTTCACTAGTTCGCAAGGACCAATGGGAGTTGAGCTGGTAGTAGACGCTTTTGGGAAATCTTTAATTGGCTGAGCTGAGACAGGGTTCATGACTGATTGCCCTTTATTAATTAAACTGATGAGATTTAAATGAATTGAAATGAAAGAGGAGAAATCAATATGTTGTCTGATACTAAGAAAAATTAATTTAAATTTAGATGAAAGTAGTATCAAAAAGGAGATTGCCCGTGGGTCACCCTACCGAAAAATGACCGCATTCGAGAATGCTTTACCATTGTTATGGTTCAGATGAGGGTATATAACGACTGTGCAAGAAATGATTTGTTTGAAGTTTAAATTTTAGCTTTATCTCCTTTCGCTGCTTTAAATTTTGGTACAAGTTATATCATAGATACCATGCGTTTTTTTATGTTAGAAAACTTTAAATAGTTCTAGGACCTCAATAAGTTCCGATATCTTAGTTTTATTTTTCTGAAAACTTTGCTTGTAATCTTGTACTTAGTAGATGAAATGTTCTGAGTTGTTTTCACGGTCTCTTTGGGTATAGCTATTTTTTATGCATTTTTTTATTCAGAACATTTATAAATCCTCGATCACGACAAAGTATCACACGGGGATTTACACAAGTAAACATGAATCACACATTACAAAGGAAAGAAGGAATTTAAAGTCAATTTTCATGAAGGATTACAATACAAACATCCATGCCATCTCCTGGATTCGAACCCAGGCCATACGGCATAGCAGTCGGCGTCACTAACGACTATAGAGGATGGACGGGTTTTTTTAATGCATTGCCATAGTAAATTTTTTCTTTAACTATAGTATTTGAAAAATAATTTTATTTTTTTAAACAGTAAATCTTTTTCTTGGTTTATGAAATTAGGGACATTTTGCATGTGATGCGACCGGACAGAATTAATTGCAGTTTATGAGATAGGAGTTTTGTTATTTTTCACTGATATTACAGGTTTTAATTGAATGCTCATTCCTTAGGTTTTAGTTGAATGCTTAATGACAGCATACTTTTGAAGAAAACGGTCATAAAAGTACGCATTTTTTATTCTAGATTATATAAAATTAAAAGTTGATGTACAATATATGTGCTTATTTTAAATTTTGAGGAAGTTTTTAGCTTAAAATAATGAAAAAATTAATTTTTTAAAAAAGCCAACATTTAAGGTTAATATGACTGTATTTGGTTTTTAGCAAAGAGAAAAAAATTAAACAACATCTGTTTTAAATATTAAACGCAAAATTTATTACACTTATAAAAATTCTAAATACGTGAGATAATTTCATAACAGGAGATGCAATGGCTAAAAACACAAGTAACAGTACAGATTCATCATCACTGCTCTCAGTTTTACTAACTGAACTTTCAAAACAATCAATTATTTTAGAATCATTTTCAGATCAATTTATAGTAGAATCCAATCATGGAAGTAGAATCCAATTCCTATTCATAATTCCATAATGAATACAATATTTATATATACATATATGTGAGTGTGTGTGTTTATTTATATATATATCACAGAACGCAACCCACAAAGAGCCGAACTAAGTAATTTAGCTAAGGTTACAAAAACGTTTCTCTAATATATGTGTTTGATTGTACTAACATCGAGTTAAAAATAAAATAACTATCTCTAAACACGTTACTAATAATCAGGTGCTTCCATTTGAGGAGAAATAAACATAATTACAGGTATAAGCAATAAATAGTTTTTAATCTTTTTAGGGTGCTAGTTTGGAGCACTCCAACTCAAAAATATCACGGGGACGAGAAAAGGAGAGGAAATTTCATACCGTGATTTTGACGAGATCGAGATGGAAAGGGTAAGGTGATAAGTATGTGTTGTGTGGTCAAAATTGTTACAGTTGAATCACTGAGTGAGAACTCTGACAAGAAATTTTTCAACATGAATAGAGATGTAACTTAAAGTTGTTAACTGGA
>BMAO01024391.1:0-13871 GCA_019973975.1 Trichonephila clavata | reverse complement strand
CGTAAACATTATTCTCCTTTCCAAAGACTCATGTGCAGTTAGGAGTCTCCCCAAAGCACCCCACATTTGGTCAGACATAGCACACACTCCCCCATGGGAAGAGAGCATGCTGGCTATTCCATTCTGAAGATATCTTCCTTCTTTGGAAGCTCCTCCTGTATAAACCTGCATTTTCATCCACAAAAATAAAGTCTTGATTTATGACTCATCAGATATGATGGAAGTGTGGGAAAATAATTTAAATACAGTAATCATCTCGACTAAGTTACCGCTGTCCAAAATATGCAACTTTCCCACAAAATCCCTTTTAGATAATCCCGAAAGTCCTGGAAACAGGAAACGTAAACGTATATGTGTGAAGGTGAAACAAAATTTTCTTAAAAAAAATAAAACATTGAATTTTGTTTCCAGAATTTTCTGACAATTGTACATCTCGACAGTTTAAAATAGGGGTTGCCAAACAATGGCACGATGGGGTTGTATCAGTAGCTCGCAAAAACTTACTGAAAACTTTAAAAATTTTTGAAAAGAAAATAAATAGCCATGTTTTGCAATTTTATTGAAGTGTGGTTGTTTCAGACAAAAAAACTTCAAAACTCAGATCAAAATATAATTGCGAATAAAATTTTTCTGCCGTGAATATAATAAAATAAATATCACTCTAAACTAGCTAAAGTCAACCTGTAATAACCTAAATTTTTTAGCATCTGTAAGATCTAATCCTAATGTGTAGATGGCTTGGTAAAATGTAGTAAGTAAAAAGACACACCAAGTACATATTGAGCGTTTAAAAATTATTTTGAATTACATTATTCAAGTTATTCCTTTTTATTTTATATATATATTTCTAACCTAAATTGAGCTTGTAAAATGTTTCTCAACAATAAAACTTAATTTTGTAATTCATCCTATTTATGATATAATTTTCAAATTTTGACTACATAGCCTTGCATTAAAAATTTTTTTGTTTATTTAAAAATCATATATAATAAACTTATAAGTAATATATATATTTTTCAAATTTACATATTCGTTTGTAGGAAAAGTTACAAGTGGCATATATAATTATTTTTTTATGCAATAGTGCCATTCTCTCCAAAAAGGTTGGCTAACACCTGGTTTAAATACTTCATTTCATATATTACTTCTGTATGAGCGTTACTCAAATATCTGCTGCAAAAATGTTTACTTAGTTAAAAAACCAGCATATATACCACTATTTCTGCAAGACATACATTCATAAAATGCACTATCTTTTTTGCTGAAGATAGTAATCCTTTCTTGATGGCTTGTATTTAAAAAAAAAGGGTGCAATTATGAAGTTTGCGTCCTCAGTTTTTAGAAGAAATTTCCGATTTTAAAACATGAGCAAATATCTGATCTTGATGAACGTGCTTTGTTATGTGCTAGAGCTGTAGTCTAATAGTTACGGTAACGAGCACGTGGCAATCGTCTCATTAAGGTATCCGAATACGTTCGAAAGACTTTTTTTCTTAATTTTTTCAAAAATTTCTGATATGCTTACATTTATCATTTTTTGTGCACTTTTTTAAACTATAATAAAAAATACATTTAGAATAGTGCTTCTCAAACTTTCACTATTAGCGAATCAATGTTAATCATAATTTTTCTCTTTCATCCTTTATACAATAATACGGTATTGAATGCAATAACAATGAACTTGAGGCTAAAGCTATATTGCGAACTTAATTATAAATCGTACAAGGTAACAAGATAAGTATTAAATTTTTTTTGCATAACTTTTAAATAATACATATTTTAAACAAATTACTTTTAAATAATAGGATAATTATTATGTTATTTTTTTTTTTTTTACTTTCGCGAATTTTTAAATTGGAACAGATTGCAAAATGATATTTTATTAAAAATATAGTTCCTCCATCATCCATTTCCAAACGTAGAAATGTCATTAGAAAAATAGTCTATGGTCTATGTTGCTCTCTATCATATAAATCACATTTAGCATTCTTGCAAACGTCTTAGGAGTCTGGGCAAATTATCGGACGTCTGCGCAAAATATTTAAAAATACTGTACCTCGTAGAATTCCAGTTAGTCTGGGTCAAAAGGATACTTCTTTAGCTACCGAATCTACCTAGAATGTACATTCTATATTTTGCGCTTTAGTTGTAATTCATGATATTAAGTATTTTGAGCCGTAGATTAACAAAAACATGTATAAACTTTTAAGTCCAAAAAGAATATTCGACGATACTAAAAATCAAATGGTTCCAAGCTTCTTCGAGAGCTCTCTTCATTTCTGTAACGGAGCTTGGTGGGTGCGAAAGGGCTGCAATTTGTCTCCCGAGCATATCCCATACATTTTTGATAGGATTTAAATCGGGGGATTTTGCAGGCCACGACATGCGCTGGATGTTTTCCGTTTCAAACAAGTCATCAATCAGCACCGCTCTGTGACATGGCGCATTATCATCCATGAATGTGAAGTCAGGATCGACAGCACCTCGAAACAAGGGAACATAAGTATCAAGAACTTCGTGTCTGTATCTTTGAGCAGTCACAGACCCCGTGTCAAAGAAATGGAGGTCTGTGCGGCGGTCTATCATGATACCTGCCCATACCATTACTCCCCTTGATGGAAAATGATGCCTTTCCGTTACGTTTCTCGGTTCAAAATGTGTTCCACGTTCTCTCCATATCGTTACCCACAGAGAATCACAACTCAGACAAAACTGGGACTCATCACTGAAAATCACATTGGCCCATTCTCCCACACTCCAATGTTGATATTTCAAACTCGAATTCAAACAAGCGCGTTTATGCGCAGACGTGAGGGGAATGCAAACTGCTGGTCTTCTGGCATTCAGGCCAGCAAGATTGAGTCTCCTGTAAACAGTTTTTCTCGAAATTCTTATTCATGTGGCGTCTGTAAACTCTGTCAGTATTGCCCCTCTGATGTCCGGCACTTATTAACAGATATCGGTCTTGGCGAGGGGTTATGACTCTTGGTCGACCTGATACCGGCTGTCGGGTAACATATCCCGTTCTTTGACACCTCTGCCACAGTCTTGAGATCACAGTCTGGTCCACATTCAGAATTCGAGACCTTTCGGTTTGTGATCGTGAATTGTCCAGCATTCCAATGATTCTTCCTTTCGTAAACATGTCCAATTGGTGTGTTTGCGCCATCATTCACCTTGTTTGATGGTTAAGAACGTTCCTTCGCACAGCAGTTGCATAAAACTTGTCTGAACTGCCTATGCTGCATGGATCGGTTTATCCGCGTTCCGACATGAGATGGTGTTTTGCACAGGACGTTGCCAACTGAAAAGTTTTGCAGAAACCCAATGTTTCTTCTTCACCCAATCAATATCCGCAAAAAATTTGGAATAATTTTAGGAATATTTACTCCATGTTTTTCGCATTTTACGATTTATGCTTAACTTTGGGACTCCAGTGTATATTGGTGGCAGACAGTATGAAACTTAACAATCTTAAAGGACCTTTGGAAATGCTTCATGGTGAGTTCATTAACAAGCCTTGAGAGTTCTTTGAATTAAAATTAAAATCTTATGAAGAACAAAAAAGCATTTATAAAAAAATCGTTCTCAGTGTATGATAAAGATTTAATTACTTCTTAAAAATTATCATACAAAATAACCAATATAAATCATCATTAATGTTAAATAATGAAAAAAGTGTAAAATTCAGATGGAGAATAATTGTGTTATGCTTAATATTTAAAGGGAGAAGACTTCAAAATGTTTTAATCCGGGAGCAGGCTCGCAATTACTAAAGTTAATTTTCGCGCAGGGTAGACTTAGTCAATCCAATCCTTTTTTTTTATAATTATTCTTACTGTACATGATAAAATCCTAATTCTAGTGAATAATTTAATTAAGAGAATACTTACCTACTGTCAATGGATTTTCAGTTTATCTTTGATAACTTGATAAAAAATCCAATGAAACTGAACAAAATGCTTGAGATTGTAAAGAAACGTTTGCCACTCTCAATAAATGACAAATACATATTAGTTCCTCAAAAGACTGTCATGTAGGAGGATACTGTCAAGGTCATTGGTAACAAGTAAACTGTTTTTCCGGAATTAACGATTTCGTGAGCCTGGGGTTACTTAGCACCGTTTGCGATCACTCGCGGTTTGAAAGTGTATTCAATGAAAAATATGGATGACGGTTTTAAAAAAGAATTGTGTACAATGTTTTTCATTATGCTTTAATTGCTTCAGAATGCATGTAAGAATAAATCTCCTAAATAATTCTTCAATTATCTAGGCTATTCGAAACATCATAAAACTCTTTCACATTGAATAAAGCTCAACAGAAATACATTCTTTACTACTTCCCTACATTACAGTAGTGAATTTGTTTCCTATACTTTTTTCTCGGGGTCTGGGTTTTGTTTTTCTCTGAAAGAGTTGAATTGGTGGTTAAAAAATAAAACGTAATGAAAAAATATCTCATCGTGGGATTACAGCACAAAAATCTGAAACGTTTTTTTTATTTAGTTATAGGATCAAAGATAGCTTGAAATGGGGGAGATTACGTAATATCGCCAGATGATATATATAAATTATATCAATGTAAATATGTTTTTTTTTATTATATCAGAAAATGTTTTTTTTAATTCAATAAAGTAAATAATTTTTTTTAAATTTTATTTTTGATATGCTCACGCATCCTTGTAGTGTTTGCACGCCCTTTAAAGGGGGGAAGGTGCGCTTCACATTTTGAGAAACGCTGAGTTAGAAATAATATATGTACGCAGCAATTCAAAAAAAATTAATGTTTAAATAAATTTTAATTGAATTTTGAATTATTTTCAGCTGGCTGTTTTTAGAAATAATTTACATTACAAAAAAAATGTTGCAGTACATTTTTTAAAGATATTTCAAGATAATGGATTACAAATTTTAAATTACTTCTTTTGAATCAAAAATTATAGCTAATCAAAGCTACTAACTATGAATTTCATTGATATTTTCGATAATTTTTTCAGGAAACCCAACTATAAAATCACTAAAAATTGTTAAATTTCTTAACTTTTAGTCCATTTTCCAGATCAACGATACTCAACCTGCGGCCCACCAGGTATTTTAAGTGTCCAGTTCATAGCCCATTGCACTGAGAATTTCAATTACTTAGGTATAATGTATTAAAAAATGTTACAGGAATTCTCTCATTGAAGAAATCAAATGTATGAAATTTGTTTTTTATTGTCGATACTGTACGGGTGTGAATTAATAGTTTTTTTTTCTGTTTCAACAATAATGGTTAGTGATAACTAAAAACAGAGTATCAGTGAATTTTTTATGGGTGAAATCTAATTTTTAACTATTCCTCATGTCTCACAAGGGAAGAATATCTAAAGAAAAAAGGTTGTCTCAATCCGATTAGGAAGATGACTATTTTGTTGTGAAATTCAAACATAAATCAGTAATTGTTTGATTTGTCGCAAAAATTTTGACTTAAAAATACCCCACTAAACAGGAATCGTTCAATGACACATTTCTTGGAGGGTCTTTTTGAAGAGGGGATAAATCGACATTCTTAAATAATCTTTGCAAGAGCAAAAAAGTATTTTGACAACGTTAATGTCACAAGATGCAGCAATAACAATGGCATTATATGGAATTTGTTATATTATTTGTGATATCGAACCGTTTACTGGTGCACATATTGCAGATGAGTGTTTCTTAAATACATCTGATCTATTGTTTGATAAATTCAGTGACAAAACTCAAGTGTAAAAAAAATAAAACTCAAGAATAAAAAAATTCAGCTCTCACATTCTACATTTACAAGTTGGAGCTTCGGACTCCATACTGGAGGCATTCGATTCCTGATGCCACCGAATACCACCGAGTACACACAGAGTAGTTGCTCATTAAATCAGTGGGTCCGAAAGTCTTGTGGGCGTTCGCAGAAGAATCCACGAGGGCAGGAGCCTAAAGAATATTTCCCTCCCCTTCAGTTCCATGCCTAATTTGTGGAGATGGAGATAGGTGTTAACGCCATCTATCTTTAAGAAGTCCATCCTGTCTCACAGGCTCTGGCAACTTTCATTCATCCCCTTCGAAAAGAACGTGACCACAACAACTACAACTAAATATGTTGAAGATATTGCAAAGCATATATTTGTGATAATTTAAGTAAAGATTTAAAATATCACACATTTTTTAGCTCTGATTTTATTCCATTGCACAGATATTTCAGCATATCAACACAAACCTCGTTTTTTTTTATAAATATTTTACTAGGTAAAACATATTTCAGGAAGATCTTTTGAAAACCCTTCCAATGAAGAGCCAAACTAGATTCGAAGTTTATATTATTTCATCTTTACTACAGTAAACAATATGGATTAAGAAAATAGTGTGTGTACTGTGATGTCTGTCCTTTAATAAATGCGCCTAAAACTGATTAATTTCTCTGTTGAAACAGAACTATAATTTGACAAATTTGTTAATGTTTCTCTGTATTATTCAATGGAAAAATTTGGCTCCACGTATTACTCATCCGGAAATAGAAACTGTCGGTAAAATAGTTATCAGTATAGTAAATTATATTGAAGTAAGATTGAAACACCGAAAATTCATCTTTTGAAGAAAATGGAGACGGACAGTTAAATTCTTTTGCATACATTGGGACGGTGGCCTAGCAAAGGAGAAGTTTTGGAAAGTTTCTTTTTCTTTGAGAGAAGAAATAATAGTGTTAATAAAGCAAAAAACCCAGGAAAATTTACAAAAAATTGAGAAATGATGAATGGGGTATATTTTAGCCTTTCTATGCGTCATTATGGAGAAGCATAATAATAATCCTAATAGTGGCTTACAGGATGAAAATGAAATAATTTCACAGATTGCGACTAAAATATTTGACATTGAAGAAGAATGAAACATTTATTATATGAAGAAATACCAACGAAAATATTGCACAATTTTCTCCATTTTGCGGACATTATCGCCAGATGCAACTAAGCACACTTTCTTTAGAGTTTTCCTCTTTCCAGATATGCACATTTAAAAACTAGATGCTATGTCGATATTAAAGCATAATTATTTTCAATAGCATGCTTCAGCTTACGAATTTTCTTCAACTATGTGGTCATGGGGTTTCATATTTGGCTATTGTTCTTTTGTAAATTCTAAGACCCCTTTCGAAGCATACGTTTTATGTCGTCTGACGAATAATGCAGTAAGCTGGCATAAATTGCAGATTATTTTTGTTCTTTTTGGTGCCGAGTACATTGTCTTTTATGTCGTTTTTGTAAGCATTTGGTAGTTTCATGGGATTTTTTTTCAGTTAATCCTTTTGATCTTATATATTTACCAAGTCAGCTTCTTTTTAAAATGGTATAATAGCTTCTCTTTTCAATCTGGACCTCAGATTTATGCAATTTTTTCTATTTTCAATATTTTTTACCCAATGTTCAGTAATAATTTTCATCGCACTCCGCCCCTTCCATACAATAACGACGTATTAAATGCAATAATGATGTACATTGACACTAAAGCTGCAATACGAATTTAATTATAAACCATAAAAATAATCAGGAAAAGTTTTACATTTTGTAAATGACAGCTCACGGGATTCACTAGTAATTATTAAACTTGTTTTTAATTGAATATGTATAATTTAATTATCAAACTCATTGGGCACTTCTGATACAATTTTAAGTACATTATATCAATGTAAATGTTATCTATTGATAATTTATGGTGTTAAATACTGTTTATATTGTTAATCATTAAAAATTATTATTAAAAAATGAAATAAAATTATATTTATATCAGAAGGTGAAGGTATTAATCATCTTTATATTCCGTAGCTCACTCCGATCTTATATTACACAATCTGGTATACCCGTTCTTCGCGCGGGTAAATTTAAAAACAACCCTAGATATTGAAGGATAAAGAATCTTGTCCAGTGAGTTAATTGTAAGCGAAGTATGCATCAAGGAAGGAACAATTTAGTAAATAGAGCAGCGAAATCAATTATATTATTAAAACTGAGTTACACTTTGTTTACCTGGCTCATTTATCAATCAATATGTAAACAGTATCTAAATCAAATTAATATGCATTATCATTTATGCCGCTACAGTTCTACTCACTAGTTTTACAGTTCTGATGCAATTCATTAAATCCATCATCGGATTCTTTCATTGCCAGATACAGCAGGATAAAATACTACTAATCGGAACTTAAAAAGTATAGACGTAAATTATTTCTCTGACAAATAGAACTAAACACACTCCCAACGAAGTTCTCGTTGAAAGAAGAATAACATACCCAAGCTCATCTACTTTCCTTCATCCATCAACACATGTCGCTACAAATGTAATTATCAAATACATTGTGCACTACTGATACGTTTAAATGTACATTAAGTGAATGTAAAAAGGCTTGTTTTATTTATTTTTTTGTAATGCCAGAATGTATTTGGTTTTACATTCTTTCAATAAATAAACAATCATTTTAAATCTTTTATTTTGGACATTTCAGTATGCTCGTCTCCCCCCTCCCCTTGTATGATTATCACGAATCCCTAGAGGGGTGTGCCCTACAGTTTGAGAAACACTTTCATATACTTCTTTAGTGCAGCATTCATATTCTGGTGTCCAAATGATATATCAAAACTTTAGTCCTACACATCAACATGCCTTCTTTGCTATTAGTGATACTCCCTACACTATAGATTCCCTTCTTCCCACACAATTCAAACGACACTTTAAAATTACTTCTGCCAGTTAAGGCTAACTGTACTTAATCCCAGCATATACGTAAATTTCAACCTTTACAGAGTACTCCAAGGAATAATAGTGTTCGAGAGTTACACTGAGAACAATTTTTACTAGAAACTTTCAGTAATATTTCAGGTTACGTAGCCTGTGTGTTAAGGTATCCGACTACGTTCGGAAACTTATTTTTTTAGTTTTCTAAAAATCACTAAAATGGTTACATTTTAAATTTCCTTTTTATGCACATAATAAAAAAATACTGTTAAAAATAATATACAAACATAACAATTTACAAAAATTTAAAATTTAAAAAAAATTTTAATTAAATTTTGAAATTCTTTCAAAGGCCCTATCTTTAAAAATTATATATATTTTACAAAAATATTTCTTGCAACACATTTCTAGAAGTTGTACTGCAAGTTTAAAATTATTTTTTTTTAAATCAAAAGTTATAGCTAATTGAAGCTACAACCTATAAATTTCGTTCAAATTTTCGATACTTTTATAAGGAAATCCAACTATAAAATCACTGAAAAGTGTTCAATTTCTTAGCTGGTAGTGCAACCTCTAGATAATACCATTAATAACATTTGTGTAAGATTTCATACAAGTATCTCTATTGGTTGTTTAGATATCACTTTTGAAATACCAAGAAATTTGCAAAAAAAAAAAATTGAGAAAAATGCATTTAAACTTTTTAAATGTAATTTCAAACAATATATCACAAGTATATTACTAAAACTCTAATGATTTACATTTAACACCTCCACTCCTTGGTATTTTGTTAAATTTTCTCTTTCTTTGGGCTCTATATTTTTTTCTGGCTTATTTTTAAAAAGGCAAAGAATGTTGTTTCGTCTCACTGCGAGAATGATGTCAAGAAATATTTCATCACACAGTATATAACTTACATTTATGCAAAAAGCTTTCAAACTACCTAACAAACAAATAAAAGCTTTGTTAAAAATAATGACGGCAATAGGGGTAACCAAAAAAAAAATGTTTTCAGCTCAATAAAAGTTTCTTTCGGAATAATATGCCACAAAAAGGCGTTAAATGATTTGTTTGCTTTTGTGTCAAACCGTGGATGCAATTTTATAATAACTGCTTATCACACAACTTTGTGTACACAGGTTTAACAATATTTAAAAGTTTCATGGAAAGGCTTACACTTTTATCTATATATATTTTTTCCGGTGGCTATTCTTCGTTGATACTCACACCAGCTCTCAGCTCCAGTTGGGCACGATGTATGCATGGGTATCTCTCAGCTGGAGCATTAGAGAAAAAATGCCGCTCTTGCAACACTTAGCAGAGCTTTGAGGTGATTGGTGTTGCTGCGATGATAGTTTTAAATTTTATTAATCATAACACAGTTAAGTTTTTCTTTCCCTCCGAGGTTTTTCTGGCTTTTTTTAAAGATTTCTTTGCCAAATAATCACACTTTCTTAGAAGTATCTCATGCACTCATTTGATGAAACTGTTGACACCGTACAGATCTTGAACTGAAAGGTATCTTTGCGAATCCCAATGGGACACACACTATAGAAATAAAAATATTTTTTAGATCCCGTAGTATAAAAATATACTAAGATTTGTACGCAACACTAGATTCGATGATTGAAGTCAATACCAGATGAATGCAGGAACACGCATGTATGACTGGATATTTAGAATTCTACAAAACTTTGGCATCATTTCCTAATCTGAAAGTTTCCCAATGGCGATGGATAAAAATGCTATAGAAACATTTAGCGAGAAATGTCGAGATGTCTCTGTCGTCAACATACATTCTACATTCTCGAACTGAAGTGTTGGAACATAGCAGCAGCAAAGACATTTCTTTCACAAAGTCTATATGCTCTTTTTGCCATACATGGCATATTTAGCTTAGCACATAGATTTTTTGCAGACAAATGTCATCTTCCAATAACTCACATTCCACAAATAAGTTCCAAATTAATGGAACTTTGATTTTTAAGCTTTTCAGTAGCTGAAAAATTGACAATAAAAGTACATTTGGAGAATTTTAAAGTCACATTAGAAGTCAGTCCAAACAAATAATCTGCATGCAGGTACAGATTCTTCTCAAAACAAATGAAGAAACACAAATTGCGAAAAACACACTTCCCAGAATATTTAAATAAAATATTTCATAACTTCTCAATGTTCCATTAAAACATCCTTAGCACTGTGAAAATCCTTCAGTCAATCCAGTTTTTGTTCATTACAAGTTTGAATTTTTGCTCATTTCAGCAAAGTTGCATTTTCAAGAAGTTATAAAATTTAATTCTTTTGTGAACCGTTATAAGTTGATAATATAAAAAGCAGAATGTCCAGTAAAAGCTAATGATCAAAAATTGTACAATTAAATCGAAAAAAGTTAAGTTTTTAGAAGAAATATAGGATCAAAATTCGTAAGACGCAAATGAAAACAAAAACATGTGTGTGTGTGAGGTCAGATGAATCAGATGTTGTCAGTCGCAAAAGTCGAATTAAATGGTCGAAATTGTTGCCCATCAAATAAATAGTTTAAAAAATTGTCAGAAATAGTTTTTAAAATTATAATGGTTTGAAACTGCAAAAATTATCGGTAAAAAGCACGTTAACCAGACAAATTCCGGTTTCGATTTCACCACTTCCGGTTTCGATTAAAAGCTGTCAAAATATTTAAAACACCAGTTACTTTTTTTCTAATTATCGCACAGACAAATCAAAGACAGACTTAGAAAGCTAATTGTTTTAATTTTAAAATCATAAAATATAAAGAAAATTTGATTTTTGACCGAAAATGACGTTTTTAACGCAGTCGGATACTAAAATGTAATTTGTTTTTAATTGGAAAGGTGTCAAAGTAGTAGAGATGATTAACACTGATGTAAGATCTCAGTATTGCAATTCAATTCGTTTGATCAAATGTTGGTGGAGAGTTTCAGACGATTAATATATTTTTCCATTTAGTACAAGAGCTTTTAGTTTTACTATATTTGGCCATTATAAGTAATCCATGCTTATTGCTTTTATCAATAAATACAATCTAAAATGATCTTTGACTCTGAGAAAAGCTAATGTTTTAGAAACATCAAAAAATGTGAATGCATTCGAAATAAAAACTTCACGCGCAATTCTGAACAAGCAACAAATAAGTAGTACTGATTTAAATCCGGAATTCTGTTAAAATTCTCTGTTGACATTCTGTACCTGATAAGTAATATTTAAAATAAAAAATATGCGAGGCTTTGTGTCCACACATACAAAAAAATATCAAGTAAATGGCAGCATTGTTTGTGTGACTGTAGATAGTAAACAAGGAGTTTGGTCATGGATGAAAGAAATTAAAAAACTACCCCATAACTAAGCACAAAATTGCAGACAAATGAAGTGTTTTTATTTGTGTTTGGTACATATGACAATATAGTATTCAAATAAAAGTAAAAAAGGAGTTTTAATATTTTAAACAATTTACCATGCTTAGAATGTCTAACGTTACTTTGGTCTTACAGCATCACCACTCCCCTGCCCATTAATCGTCATGTTGCGCCCACGTGTAACAGTATCTTATGTATGCGGCCCGGTGAAAAAAAAAGAGTACCCTTGCTCTAAACTATAAAAAGAAAAAACATATTACGAAAAAACGTTTTGATGAAAAAAAGAGAACTATCATTAATTTGCTATCATTAATTCAACGTAAGTTATCAAGATAAGAAAAATACAGTTGAAGTAATGATGTGGTATCAGTAATACAGTAGAGCAGGCATGTCAAACACGCGGCCCGCGGCCACATGCGGCCCTCCAATACATAGGTTGCGGCCCGCGAAGACATTTTACAAAATTATAAATATCAATTTTTAAGGGCTTTTTCATTTTGAAATTTATTTCTGGTGAACCTCTTTTAAAAATTTACGATATATTAACCTACTATCTATTCTTTTTCTAAAAAAATCATTTAATAATAAATATAGCCTTTAAATAAAAATTATTTTATATTTTATTAATTTTTTTCATTTAATTTTATTATGAAAAATGAATTTTTCTCTAGATGCTTAAGCATTAAATATTTTGCTGTAAGATCGCTCTATGATTCATCGTGAATTTAATTCTCGTTGAAGTGTCCAATCAACGAAGGTGAATAGCTTGACGTCAGAGAGTTAAAGATTTTATTTTTAAATTTAAAACCCAAGATGACCAAGACAAAAATGCATGTTTACTCAATCGTTTGTGAATGAACGCTAGATTTTTGGTTTTTTATTCATAATGAACTAAAAAGTCATTTAATAAAAATATGATCAACTTCAAGAACAGAGTAATAAAAGCTGAACTGAAGATGAACATCATAATTTTCGAAAAAAATAGGAACTGCAATATTCGATGTCGAAAACAAGAATAAAATATTGTGTTTGATATGCAAAAACTGTAATTCAGTTGCTAAGGAATATAATTTTAAAAGGCACTAAGACACAAATAAAAAACGAATTATAAACAAAATTTTGCGAAACTTTGTGAAGACGATTTGCCGGAATTGAAATCAAATCTTCAAAAATGAATGGAAAAAGTATCGTTTAAATTTATTGAGTGAGTGAATGAGAGTGAGATAAACGTCACACTGTTCAGCGACTCGAGGCGTTTAGCAGCGGATCATGGTCAAAGGTGAGGACGAAACCTGAGTGGGCACCCCTTCTCCTAATTCCACACCACACCAACGGGAGAACGTTTCACCCTTAACATTTAACGTTCATTTGGTCTCCTCTGCATGGCGGTCTTCAGCGGTACAAGGCTCGAATTCATATGAATCGAGTCCATTACCTTGACAACTAGGCTACCGCGACCCTAAATTTGTTGAAGACAATAACAAATGCTGTAAAAACTAGTTATATATTGTCACTTTTAATCGCAAAGCACAAATTGAAACCATTTCACTTAAAAACAATTTATTAGTGAATGCTTAATTAAAGCGTAACCGTTAACCGTAAACTTAATTAAGAATAACCGTATTTGTTGGATTCGACTGCCGCACTTTTTTTCCAATGGTAATGCTATTGAAATCGGGTGCCGTTTAGAATCGAAGAGCAAAATTGTTGGATGGGATATTTACAGCAATTTCGGGTTCATGTATGTAATTAATAGTCT
>BMAO01024390.1:0-11039 GCA_019973975.1 Trichonephila clavata | reverse complement strand
TAATTAGTTTATATTTAGAAGAAATTAAAGTTTCGTGGAATTTATGTATTGGGATTTGCACAGATGGTGCTCCAGCTATGACTGAACATCTAAAAGGATTTGTAGCATATGTTAAAGAACTGAATGGGGATATATTAGTTACCCATTGTTTTTTGCATCGAGAAGCATTTGTTACAAAATATTTGCCATCAGAATTGAAAATTGTTTTGGAACAATGTGTTGAAATAGTTAATTTAAAAGTTGTCATTAAAAAGTCGCTTATTTAGTAATTTATGCCAAGCTATGGAAGCATAGTGCGAATCCTTGTTACTGCATACGGAAGTAAGGTGGTTGCACAGAGAAAAAAGTTTATCTCGTGTACTGGAATTAAAAGACGAAATGAAAATATTTTTTTGAACAAAATAAAATTTATGGTTTTGTTCATTTGTTGGAAGATGAAATATGGTGTGCTAAACTAGCTCACTTATCAGACATTTTTGTTACTTTGAATAACATAAATTCAAGTATGCAAGGGTCGAAAGAAAATATATTAAACTCAACAGATAAAGTGGTGGGATTCCAAAAACAAATAGCTTTATGGAGAATAAAGCTCAGGAAAGATATTTAGAGAAGTTTGACTCAGTCCACGAGATTTTAATAAACTATCATAAATTTGTTATTGACCATTTAACAACGAGGAGAGAATTATTCATTACTTCCCAAATTTAGATACAAAAAAATTTGATTGTGTTCGTAATGCATTTGTGGATAACGAATACTTCTGTATTTGAATTAACTTTGAAACGAAGGGAAGAGCTCATGTCGCTTTCTAATAATCGAGATTTAATTTTAAAAAAAATATCAGGAAGAATCAATTAATTCATTTTGGATTAACTTTAGATGCGATTATCCCATGTGAGCCAAAAAAGCTTTAAAAAATATTATTGCAATTTTCCACATCTTATTTGTGTGAATTCGGATTTTCAGTAATAACCAAAATAAAAACGAAAAAAAAGATCGAGACTGCTAAATCTAGAAGACGATATGAGATTAGCATTGTCATTTTTTAATGACCCAATATAAATGAAATTATCAAAAACATCAAGCTCCAATTTCTCATTAAAAGTATTCTTATTATTCATTTTGTAATTAATCCCTTTATAAACGTACTGTTGTTTTTTGTAGTACATATTATATTATTTTATCTTACGTTCCAAATTATTATCATAAAACAATTTTACACAGTGTATTATAGGTAGGTAAACAACATTTAAACTTTTCTTTTTCTTTGTGAGCCCCCAAATTTTGAAATCGTTAAAAGTGTGGCCGCGATAAAAAAAAAAACAGGTTGAGAATCACTGGGTTAATGTATTTAAAAAATCGAGGTATATTCACCATAAAACACACACCCTCTTTTTTTTCACAAAGAAACCTGAAATGTATATGCACAATGCTCTTATACTCAGGAGTCATTTGTTCCAAGTTTTAGAAAAAAAAATAGCGTACTTCTAGAATTACAACCCTTTAAGTTCACAATAAATGTAATTTCTTTTTAATAAACAGTATTTCAATAAATGTAGAAGTTTAATTTTTTCCAACATGCTCACTTTTTATTTTTAAAGCTATCGTTTTTGTACCCGGTGTTTTACGCTCACCCATAAATTTCGATCTTATTTTTTGTGTTAAAAGTAAACGTTACACTCCGAATTTTACGGTAAATAAAACCATTCCCGTTCGACAGCAATTGTTGGAAGAAACGTTTGTTCGTATTGACTTGCTTGGTGGTGTGAACACGCTGCTTGATCAATCAGATTCGCTGTGATTTGGATTGATAGCGACTGACAGGAATTTGTTTGGTGTGAAAGAAGTCAAAGAGTACCTGTTTAGCTTGGGTGCTCTGGGCAGAACTAAATTCCTGGTACAATTTCGCCTCGTCAGAGCTCAGGTGCCTCCCTCAAGGAGGAAACTGGGTGTCAAAATTACATTGGGGCAATTGGTATCCACCTATTTAGTTTCGCACTAAAAAGTGATACCATCTTCCAAGAAATGTACTAGGGCCGCAATGGTATTTACTAATTCGCAGTCCTGTCGCCCATCCGGTATAGTGGTTAGCGACGCTGACTGCTGTGCCGTAGGGCCTGGGTTCGAATCCCGGAGAAGGCATGGATGTTTGTAAATGTATAGCGCCTTCGCGGCATGGGGGTACTCTAAATAGCCGTCGAGCCGCATGTCCTCTCGTGAGGTTGGTGGACGGGGAAGAGAGGTGGGAGGCTCCTGACCACTCTCAGGGTGTTCTTCCTCAATATTGGGGTGGAACCGAGCCAAATCGTAAAGTCACCTGCATGGTGCTCAAAGAGGAAAAAATCGCTGAGTTGTACTCTTTCACATTACTTTCAATTTTGCCAAAACACAAATCTCGTGCACTTCAAAGTTAGAAAGATTTTTAACATATATTTGATGATATAAAACTTTTTCTTTTACTGCTGGTGTTGGATCTTCTCACAAATTTTCAATTTACCCAAAACACATCTCGTGAACTCTTTAAATTTTGTAGGAAGATTTCTTTTCATTATAAAACGCGCACAAATGAAAAGGCATTTTCTTTCCAAATGCCTGTTTATTGGTGCGCCTAAAATTTTTTCAATAGAAAACACTTTATTCTTTTTCTTGCTGGTGCACATTATTGCAGATTAAGAAGATTAAGATTTTCACCCAAACAAATCGGAAATTTTTTCTGTACAAAGGAGCAGCAAAAGGGGGACTCCCTGTATGTTGAACTTTAATCCTTTGTTCTTCCGGTAATCCTGTCAGAGCGTGGCAAGTGGTAACGAAGATTCTTTATTAGACATTCCGTGAAGTATTATACAACATTTTTATCTTGACTTATTAATTTCTTTCCCGTTTACAAACTATAGCTATCCGTCCAACTTTTGAAATATATTGAGTTTAACAATTTGGTGAGTGGGAAGCATTCCTGATTTAGATCATTATTTTTGATGAAGGATGTTTCTTTTGGATGAGAATTGATGAGGCAGTCCTGTGATTATTTAAATCTGTTTTATTCCACATCTTGAAACACATAAGCATGTTAAACAAAGCAAGAATGGACGATACAAAACATAAAAAAAGAAAACGAATGCACAATGAGCTGCAGCCGGCTACATGTTGAAGGTAAATACAGAAGAGAGAGAGAGAGAGAGACGGTCTCCAGGAATCTCGGTGAATATATAGTCGGCTCAAATCACATGATCTGAGTAGGTGGATAGATGTTGTACAAAATACTCTCGTTAGGTGACTAGAAAGTTTATTAATCAAATGTGGGTCTTGAAGGGATGGACTATAGGCAATTAAAAGTTATTAAGAATAATTAATGGGGATTTTTACATATTTGTTTTGCAATGTCGTTTTACGCGAAATTCTATCAACAGGGAAAAATATTTCAACAACCTTAGTTTCGTGTTACAATTTTCAGTGTTTAAAAACTTAACTATGCTGGAAACACAGTAATAAGAAATAGTGAGATTAAAAATTTAAACCATCATGTCTTCCAACTCCAGCGACATCTAGTGATTCTGATTATTTTATCATTATAAGATCCTGTAGTGCATGTAGCATATGGTTTAAATTCCAAATACAATTGAGTAAACTATACACATTCTCCTTGTTCATAAACTGCAGCACCCAAGATATACTATTTTGCACATTCTGTCCTAAAAGTTACTGACTAAACTTCCATATCCTTTTTATAAGTTTTACTTTATGATTCAATGATTAGATATATTTTTAGAATCTTTAAGGATTTTTTTATAACTTTTAATAATATTAACCCTAAAAAAATTCATACCACAGATTTTTGGAATCGAAGCTAACTAATTCCAAAGAAAAAGATTGCTATTGAAATAAAACTCGCAAAATTTATGTTTTTCGTTCGAAACTATAATTAAATTTATGTTTTTTTTTATTTTTATTATCATGACGTTTCATGCTTCATTTATCACAATATGTTCAAAAATATTTTCATAAATAAAACAGAAATGAAATTTAAAGATGAAACAGGATTATGGAATACTTTTTTAATAGATATACTTAATATTTTCTAGAATGTTATGAATTTCATAACCGGTTCATTTCACTCATTTATAACAAAAGATCACAAACCCCAAATCCTTCAATTCCGGTATAAAATTATTCTAATTGTTGAAATAAAAAATATAAATTTTTATAATTTTTTTCTTTAAAGAAATGCTTTTTAATCATTGGAATTCGATCACTCGTACGATTATATGTATAGAACATCAGCTTTTACTGTTGTATAGAATCAAATATTAAATGAACGAAATTGCATTTAAATTAAAATGTCGTTCCAGGGATGACCAGAGTGCCTAGGCCCTGTCGGGCTTTAACCTGTCATCATTGGAAGTTTCGGTGACAGTGACATCTTAACTCTTGCCCTTTATTAAAATGTTTTACTTTGAAGTTAAAAATTTCAAAAAATAACAGTTTAATATTATCAGAGTGCATTAAAAAAATGCCAGGAAAAAATTAATCTCAGTCGGGGCAGAGCAGCGAAAAAGTTAATTCATTTCGGATTAGGTGGGGCTTAACGAGATTAATAGGTAAGAAGCTCGATAAGTAAATATAAAATTAAAACCTATCTCTCCTAAAAATTAGACCAAAAAATTAATCGTAACTATTACAGTTTGTAGTTCCTTTTGGGTAAAATTTAGATAGATACAATAAATTTCAGCGTAATGACTGTTAACTCACAAAAGCAAAGAATCCCAAAATCAGAATAATGAACGAATCATGTAATTTGCCTACCTACTTGTTATCACTTGTTCAAATTAACTCCACGGAGGAGTTTTAGAGGAACATAGGAACTGAAAATATATTATGATGTAAAGGTTACTAAATATGTATACATTTATATACAAAATACTCTTATTATATTACTGGTAATTATTACTCTATAACATAATCATGTCAGTTTCTTCCTGATTTTTGTTTCATGGTACATCCGAATACATATTTATGTATTTTATTTACATCGCATAATATACATTCATATGCTATTTTCAATAGAATGTCGTACATTATTTGAAGGCCTCATAAAATTCCTAACACATAGTTTGGAGTGGGTAGTTTTTATATAGGAAAGAGTAATTGGATTATTTCCTGAAGGAATGCGATTTACTTTCCATCTGTAAACTATCACGTAAAAACGCACACACATCATTACTTAAAAGAAAAAAAATTCAAAGAGTTGAAGAAGAGGAAAACAAATGAGCATTGCAGAAAAAAAACTTATCCAAAGAACCCTTGCAGGGTTTGATTGCTGGAAATTTTAAGAGCTTCTAGTTTGTAACGATCGAGAAGATGAACCGAAAGAAAAAAAAAATCATGCGATTGACTGTTTATTTCTGTCATGCTTTGAAGCAATACGATAGCTAATGGTGACGAACCTCGTATATTTTTTGAGCTTTTGGTCTAGTGACGAGGACGAAACTTGAGTTACTGAGAAATTAACCCCTTAACTGGTTTTGCCCGTACGGGCTACTGACAGCTGGTCACAACAGGTTTGCTTCTACACTGTACGGGAACTGATATTTTTTTTCTTTTTATCTTCGAGTTGTACATATTACTAACTCTTATAATGAGATTATTGGTGCTAGTGTTTTTAAGACATGCAGTTTGTCCATGGTATTGAAATACTTCTCATCCGGTATTTTCCTTGTAATGAAGACGGGAATTGTTCATCGGAGGAGTTAATAAAGAATTTTGAAAAGATTCAATAAAGCAGAAGGATCTGTTGCTTGAGAAGAAATGAAAATGGTCAGATAATCCAAAAAAGCTGATATTATCTCTATCCGCATTGCAATGCAAGACTTAGTATTACACCATGTTTCAAATTGTGTGTGTGTGTGTGCAAAAAATCCTCAATCGTTTGAAAAAAGAGTTACGAATATGGATTTTTTTGTAAGTATGAGAGAAAATCTTTGGGTCTTCTACCTGTGGCTCACTGAGGCGTTTTAGTTGCCCTCATTTAAATTTGAGGCAATATAAAAAAAAATTGCCTCCTCTGCTTTTTGTTGTAAAAAATGATATTTTATCTGTTATTCTTGATATTTAAAACATTTCAATGACGTGTTGGATATCCATTTAAGATAAAATGTTCTTAAATTGACAAATATTTCAAAAATTTCACTGTATCTTAAAAAAAATTCAATATAAAAAATTTGACAATGCATAAAATCTCAGAAATTTTCATAATTAAAGTGGACTTTTATCTTTTACAGGTTTGCAAAATATTTTAATTAGATTCCATTTAACTTTTTAAAACCGATGTATGTATGTATGTGTATATATATGCAAATCTGTAAATACCATCTCTTCCCTTAGAATCAGTTGTAGTCTTATAAGACAAACCACCTTTTTTATATAAATTTTCCGATTACAATATTTTTTTGACAATCGCGTGGCCCACGGATCCCTGTGAATTTATTGATGTGGCTTACGGATCACTGTAAATTTATTGATGTGGCTCGCGGATCACTATGAATTTATTGATGTGGCCCGCGGCTCACTGTGAATTTATTGATGTGGCCCGTGGATCACTGTAAATTTATTGATGTGGCCCGCGGATCACTATAAATTTATTGATGTGGCTCTCGGATCACTTTTAATTTATTGATGTGGCTCGCGGATCACTGTGACTTTATTGATGGGGCCTACGGATCACTGTAAATTTATTTATGTGGCCCGTGGCTCACTGTGACTTTATTGATGTGGTTCGCGGATCCTTGTAAATTTAATTATTTGGCCCTCGAGCGTGGAAGGTTGAAGACCCCTATTTTAAGATGCATGAGACATTCTTCATAGTATGCAGAGTGTACTTATAATAAGCAAAAGTTTGGGGGGGGGTGTGGTTCCACAACTATAAAATAAAAAATAGGGCGAAAATTTTAAAATTGAAAATTAAAATGAAGTTTTTCCATTTTTACATTCTGTTAAGCATAATGCTTAGCTACATGAAATTAAAATTGTGGAATTCACAATGTCAAATTTGGTTAAAATTGCATTTTTGATTTTTTTTAATTAATAACATTCCTTATATATTTCATAGAATAGTTCTGTCAAAATTTTTTGTCATTCTGATTAATAATTACAGAATTAATTTTTTATTTTACTCAAATAAAAGTTTAAAAAATGCACTTTTCTCAGTTCGTAAATTTTCTATTTTCATTGTTACGCAAAATGCTCTTTGCATTTCAAGTTACATCATATCTCTTTGAAATGTTCACAACCTATGAAGGATGATATAATTCACAAATTTGTGCATTAGTTTTTTAAAATATTGAACGGATCATATTTTGTGTTGTTTTGAATACCTTGAATGTGTGATAGTGTTTAAAATATTTCATGTAGTATAGAAATTTTTTCTTTTTTAACACGCTTATATAAGTTTCCCTTGTATGGAACGGAATCTTGGAACTCGATTTTTACCCACTTTAAAAGGTCAGAAAAATTCGAATTTTTGCACACTTGTTAAGGACCGATGACAATACAATAATTTCATAATTTTGTTCGATTGTCCTTATCAGGATCGTCAGGAATAACGATTAACAGATTTGGTGAAATTTCCTTATACCACTTCCAGATTTGGCGAGTTATTGCATATACCATTTTCAGATTTGGCAACTAATTCCATATACTTTTCCAGATTTTGCGACTTATTCCAGATTAGGAACTAAAAGATTAAGGTTGTAAGCCTAATATCGAGTGTGAATTTGAAATAAAACAAAAAAAAAGGGTGTGTTCTCATGTGAGAAAGGGGAGAGTGGGTACGTCGAAAATTCTTGCTATGATATAAATATTTTTCTGAAAATAGAAATTAAAAAAAGACTCGTGCACGTGAAAAAAAATTATGTTCTAACTCAGGCATGTCAAACACGCGGCCCGCCAGTGCATAGGTTGCGGCCCGCAAAGACATTTCACAAAATATTACATTTTACAAAATCAGGTTTTTAAGGGGTTTTTTTATTTTAAAATTCCCATATTTCCATTAAACTTTTAAAAATTTACAAAAAAAATTTTAACCTGTTATCTATTCTTGTTTTTTAAAAAAAAATCCTATTTAATTATAGAAATAGCCTTTAAATGCAAATTATTTTTAATATTTTATTAAATTTTTTCTCAATTAATTTTATTATATAATAAATTATATTTTTATTAAATAGTAAAAGCCTTTATGAAAATAATTTGTTATAGAGATCGCATTACGATTCATCGTGTGTGCAACTTTTATTTCTCTTTGAAGAGTCCAATCAGCGAGAGACGAATAGCTTGAGGTCAAAAGCGGTTGAAGTATTATTTTTTTTAAATTTGAAAACCCTAAGATTTTGCCAAGACAAAATGTAGGGCTTACTCAATAGTTTGTGAATGAAAGTGGATTTTGGTTTTCATTCATATTAAACTAAAAAGTTATTTAATAAAAACATAATCAAACTTCAAGAACAGAGTAAGAAAATGTGAACTGACGATGAACATCGTAATTTTCAAGAAAAATGGGAACTGCACTACTTTTATGCCCAAAGCAAGAATAAAATATTGTACCTGACATGTAAAAACTGTAATTCAGTTTAGGCAGGCATAGTAAAAGGCACTATGACACAAATCTAAAAACAAACTGTCACAAATATATTGCGAAACTTTGTGAAGACGAGTTGTTGGAATTGAACTTAACTCTTAAAAAAAGGGGGGGGATGTATTCACTATATTTGTTGAGAGAGGAAGTGAGAGTGAGAACATTAACTTCGCACTGTTCAGGTACTCGAGAGTGTTTCGCGACGGATCATGGTTAAGTGACGAGGTCGGCACATGGGGGGGGGCTGGTACCCCTCTCCTAACTTTCATACCACACCATTTAACCTTGACATATTTAATGTGCATCAGCTTCATTGGTACAAGGCTCAAACTCATATGACTCGAGTTCGTTACCTTGTGTGATTGCTAAGCTACCGCAGCCACTTAAATTTGTTGAAGACAGTACAACTGCAGTAAATTAATTAAATATTATTACTTTTTTAATCGTAACTACAGACGAAACCATTTACAAAAGAAGAATTTATTAGTGAATGCTTAATTAAAGCGGAGGAATTTCCATATTTACTCGAATCTTAAACGCACTTTTTTTTCAATGTTAATGGTACTGAAAACCGGGCACGGCTTAGAATCGAAGGGAATGTGATATTTAGAGCAATTATGGGGCATGCATGTAATTAAAATTTTATAATGCTGATAAAATAAATAATTATTCCTTTCCCATTAGTTCTTATTTTAAATTTATTTTAATTTCGTAAAATTTGATATCAATAAACTCTCTTATACTATTTTTTATTTTCACAAAAATTTGTAAGAACTTGGTGGTGCAGCTAAGAATCAATGGCGGCTTAGATTCGCAAAAAATGGTATTATGTCTAGCACAAATTCAAAAAAAATTTGAATTGTAAGTTTAAGTCGAAATTCTGTAACCATTAGAGGTGATGAAATAGTCGAGAATTATAGTCGAGAATTGTAGCCGAGAATTGTAGCCGAGTCGAGTCATGTATTATGCATAATAGATATTTTTGATGCATTTAAAGAAGTTTTGAGACAGAGTGCTCCTTGGGGGGGGGGAGTTGGTTTGTCTTGCAACTGACAGCGCACCTACCGTGACCAGTATTACTGAAGGAGCAGAGAGATTAAAAGAAACAAGCAAACAGCATAGTAACTTTAAAAATTTTCATTGTATTATTTCATAGCAAGTACTGTTCTTGGGTATGAACTTGGATATATTAGACATGTTTTAGAGTAGTTAATAAAATTGTAACTATATTCAGCATGTAGACTTTAGCATCGTCTATTTGCTTCATTTCTGGAAGATATAGAATGTGAATTTATTGGTCAGCCATATTATTTGAAAGTTCAATGGATTTCGAGTTATAAAGTGTTAAAACAAATTTTAATTTTCTGGATAAAATTATTATTTTTTGGAAGCAAAGAAAAAATCATGAATGTGCTGAATTAAAACATGAGAAAAGATAAAAGAAGAAAAAGATGCTGAATTAAAAGATGAGAAATGATGAAAAAAGAAAAAGATTCTGAATTAAAAGATTAAGTATCAAATGAGAAAACCCCTGGCTTTCTCAGTTGATCTTACAAGTCAACTTAAGTTTCAAGGCAAAAATCTTTTTGTTACAGTGCTATTTGATATTAACGCTTTCAAACAATAATTATTACAAACATAAAGAGAAAACTTCTCTCTTTGAAAGCTTTCAAAATTTATTGATTAAATCACTTAAATTAAAATTTACAGAATATTCTCACCAAATTAAATTGTTAAAGATAGAATTCGATCGAATATTTTCTAAATTTTAAAAATTTTGAATTACAATTCAATTTTTAACTTCACATCTATCTATCGATATTGAAATTGTTAATGAAAACAAACAAATAGAATTAATTGAAATCTTTTGTGATTCTTTGCTGAAGCAAAAATGTTTGTAAGTTGAAACTTTAGATTTGTATGCATGTTCATCTGTAGATCGGTTTATTAAAATTTTATCATTTGTTACGCGTATAATGAATGGCTATGTTTGGAAGCATTTATTTATGCCAAAAACTTTTTAAAAAAATAAAAAAACAATGAAAGATCAAGATTAAATGATAAACATTTATCATTTTTTAAAAATTACATCAGCTCAATATGTTTAACCAAGTTTTGACGACTTGAGTTGAGAGAAAACAAACGATGTTAAATATCTTATAAAAGAAATATTAAATTGTATTTCATATTACAACTTTTATTTTTGTTTTTTTTAATAAAACAATATAAAACATGTATATTTTAAAAATAAAAGGAAATGTTAAATGATTATATATATGTATAATATGTAATACATTGATTTTTATAAATAAGAATAAATCATTCTACAAATCTTGTTTAATTAATTTTTTAAGCATCGGAAAAACACGTCGCCCTCAACTTAATATAAAATAGTTCATGTGGCCCGTGATATCAA